>JAJOZX010001799.1:57500-142500 GCA_023014485.1 Bathynomus jamesi | reverse complement strand
AAAAACAGAACTAGCGCTTTATATATATGTGTTAACCCCTCCGTCTATGGCCCTGGGTTGGTTCGAATCGACGGGGGTTCTGGTTGGGAGGCAGCAACGGATCTGTTACTTGCAGTAGTTTCTTCTATAACATTCTAATTTTTTTCTCTCTCGCTATAGGGTCGACAGTTGTTAATTCTTCTCTTTCTATAATACTTCTCTTTCTTTTTATAACTTATCGACTTTATTGACTGAGTTCTCGGACGAGGCACGGCTCAAAGGAAAAGATAAAAAAACTTTCTTTTACTGTAATTTACTTCTAAAAATGTACAGGTAGTGCTCTGAATTTACAGGGGTAGAGGTTCGACCTCTTTCGACCATGGCTCAGGCCGGAATCTAAAAATTAAGGAGGCAAGGGGCCTCTGCCCCCTCCTCGCAGCGAGGCTGCTAACAAGGGAGAGATCCGAAGTAATCGAAGTCGGAGCGAAGAAATAGAAGTGACATTATTTTACAATTACATGATTTATATATTATCTAAATTTTGGGGGAATGCAGTTTCAAGGTTAAGTTTCCCCCCTTTTAAACACATGATCAGATGAAAGATTCCAATTAAAAAAAAAAAAAAATAATCGTATTTTCGCCGAGTATGCATTTCTAACGGGCGACATAATTTTGTAGTACATTAAGTACAATCCAAGTACACCCTGAGTACATTGTAATTTCGGGTTTACAACAATTATGATTATAATTATGGATTAGTTCATATTCACTTAGTATCGTTTAATTACACTTCCATTTAAAGTACATTACAAGTTATTATCATTAATTACAGTTTCATTAAAGTACATTACTACATTATATATTAAATTATGATCGTTTAATTAAAGTATATTACTACATTATATATTAAATTATGATCGTTTAATTAAAGTTTCATTAAAGTACATTATGTCGTTTACAAGTCTTACAGTTTTATATTTATATATGGTTATTAGTACAACACAAAGTACATGGGCACATACGAGATAATTTATACACAACATGACACACATGACAATAAGTTATAAATTTGAAATCAGAGGGACAGGAGGTCTTTCGTTTTCAGATGTTCGATTTATGCTGTGATTAGCAGAATTCGACCACTTACCTAAGCATTTATGAATATCTTGCGAGGGGTGAACGCACTAAAAAAAATAATAAAAAAAATAATACGTGAGAACGTATTTGGACGATTTTGAACGAACAGGCACGGAGGCATAAAGTTTCGTACCATTTCGTAGACTGACACGAGTAAAAATGAATATTTAATAAAATTGATATAGGATAATGGTCAAGATATGGACGTATAGATGAATATGGTTGAATAATAATATTTATACTACATAACACCACAACATATAAATAATGACGTATAGAGAATGAAGTTTTTTTATTATTATTATTAAAGAATTTACCATACATTGAATACGGAAGATGTCCAAATACTAAACACGTGATTCAGTGTTCAAGGTATGGAAACCGTGAAGGAAATTCAAGTTATTTTATGACGTCATACTGTATAAGTCATTATTGAGAGGATTTAAAAGAAACGAATTAGAGACAAAGAGTGGGTATTATGGATTAAGAAGTACAACTATGGGTTCCAATCCTGTTATATGCAATGTGTATGCATAATCTAGGGACGATGGTGAGATGCAAGACAGCCATAATTAATTATAATAAATTCTATAACAAATGAAAAATGGAAAAATGGATACGACTAAGCCATAGAAATGGTAGGTCGCATGGTTGTGGCACTGAAACAAAAATAGAAAGCAACAAATGAAAATTTTATCCAAACTCGCGTTAAGCGATTTTGGTTCTTATGTAAAAATGAATATTGATTATTCATTGTTCATTTTTACATATATACAGGGTGTTTCACAACCGGTCTGCCATACTTTGGGGGGGGGTGATTTAGGGGTGATATCGAGTAAAAAAGTTAATACAACATAGGTGCTATTTCAACCGTTGCGGAGCTACAGACGTTTTAAGATGTGCAAACAACAAATCCCTACTTGTGTGTAATTCGATGGATGGCAGCATTGGTGGTAGTTTCGGTTAACGAAGTTACCACTACTAATCCTCAGTTTTTTTCTTTCAGTTGGTTCTGATCTGTGGTACGAGACACTGTGTTGCGCTAAGGTGAACAATCAAAATGAATCAACAGTTCACATCCGCTGAATACGCTGATATCCATTTCATTTATGGATTCTGTGATGGTAACAGCAGAGCGGCAGTTGTGGAATATCGACGTTTTCTGAACCGCCGAATACCGAACAGGCAAATATTTAGTGACACACCCCAGAGATTAAGAGAAACAGGGACATTTGCTCCACGTAACCAAGAATATATAACACGACGGCCCGTTGCTGTGGAGGAGCGCATACTGGACCTATTACAACGTAGCCCAAATACCAGTGTTCGAAAGATTTCTAGACGAATTGGTGAATCCGCATCGCGTGTATGGCGAACCATACATGATGAGGGTTTGTATCCCTATCATTTGCAATATGTGCAAGCTCTTCAACCGGATGATTATGATAAACGTGTTCAATTTTGCCAGTGGATGGTTATGCAGCGTCAAATTCTTAATTGCATACTGTTGAGTGATGAAGCACAATTCATTCGGGATGAAATTAACAATAGAGGAAATTTCCACTTGTGGTCCCCCGATAATCCCCACGGTATCGTTAAGAGGAAACTTTCAACATCGATTCTCGGTGAATGTTTGGTACCGTGTAATTGGAGAGAGATCAGCTGATTGGACCGTTCGTTTTGGAACAACGATTTATTTATCTGAACTTCCTGACGAACGAATTGCCGCTTTTGATGGAGGACGTGCTATTGGAGACAAGGAGCAGGCTGTTCTTTCAGCACGATGGGGCGCCACCACATTTTGGTCGCCATGTTACGGATTTCTTGAATCAGCGGTACGAGAATCGTTGAATTGGTTGTGCTGGTCCAATATCGTGGCCTCCGAGATCTCCGGACCTAACCCCGTTAGATTTCTTTTTATGGGGCATTATGAAAGGGATGGTCTACAAGACCAAAATACAAACGAGAGGAACTCTTGCGTCGGATTATGGATGCCGCTACTTACATACGAGAACACCCCGAAATGATTCAATGGGCAGTGGACTCTTGTTTGGAACGAGTAAGGCTGTGCATTGAAAACCGAGGCGTACATTTTGAACATTTATAAGGGTGTCTCATAAAATGTAGAAATAAATACATTAGATTAATACTCTCGCTTATTTTTTTCCGTGCACCTTAAAACGTCCGTAACTCCGCAACGGTTGGAAATAGTACCGATGTTGTATTAACTTTTATACATGATATCACCCCCAAATCCCTGCCAAAGTATGGCAGACCGGATGTGGCACCCCCTGTATATATATATATATATATTTGCGTGTACGGAAAATTCCCAGTCGGAATATTGCCAGGCGGAAAATTGCCAGGCGGAAAATTGCCAGTGGGGAAAATTGCCAGTGAGAATATTGCCAGGCGGAAAATTGCGTGACAAAAATATGTAAAAATTTAGAAAGTAAGAAATAAAGTAATTGAGAAAAGGACGTGTGTGTGTGTGTGTGTGCGTGTGTGTGTGTTCCAGCCATAACTCCAAAATGGAAGCAGTTACAAACATGAACCTTCACACACATATTGATTAGGTCCCCAGGTTGTGCACCTGGGTGTTAATACATAAATAAATAATTAAATTACTGGCCCGAAGGCCCCAGCACCGCGATTAAACTATATATACAGTATTATATATATATATATATATACATATATATATATATATATATTATATATATTATATATATAAGCAAACAACCACAAGGAAAAGGAAACACAAAGTCCGAGCGCTTTCGTGATATATTCACATTATTCTGTTCCTCCTTGATAATGTGAATATATCACGAAAGCGCTCGGACTTTGTGTTTTCCTTTTCCTTGTGGTTGTTTGCTTATTAATAAGGTCACGTGTTATTTTGTGATTCTAGTGCATATATATATATATCTATATATATATATATATATATATACACACAAACTCAGAATGGTCCCCTGAGAAACTTATATATATATATATATCGAAACCTATGGTAAAATTATTGAATACCCGGTTAGGTTCATTGAATGCCAGGTTTGGTCCTCCGTACGCCCTTGACGATTGGTTAGGTTAAGTCGTGATATTTTCGTTAGCTTTAACGAAAAGGCTTTAGCTCAGACCAAAAATTGCACTTCGAAAGAGGGGAAGAGAGACATACTGCCAAAAAGTACAAAAATATCAATGACAGATTGGAGAAAGTCATCGGTCAGTATAATGAAGAAGATAAATTGAACATTTTTCGATCTATTGCTTATAATCTTCATACTTTTGTTTAGGCTTTCCTTTCCTTACAAGTTTTAGCATTTAAAATTTTAAATAATAATATTTTAATAGATAAATCCTTTTTTGTGAATTTTAGTTTTTTTCTCACTGGCAATATTCCGGCTGGCAATATTCTCACTGGCAATTTTCCCCACTGGCAATTTTCCGGCTGGCAATTTTCGCCTGGAAATTTTCCGGCTGGCAATGTTCCTACTTCCATATATTTGAACCACCAATATATATATATGTGTGTGTGTGTGTGTGTGTGTGTGTGTGTGTGTGTGTATATATATATAATTGAACCCCCAATTACTGTCCGTTCAATTATTTGGTCAATAAAACTATAGAAAAGAACATAGTCATGAAAATCTTGAGCTTCACATTGCCGCTCGTAATAATCTATACTATAATAAGAGAGCTGTCCGTCCGTCCGTCCGTCGGTCCGTCACACTTTCAGAAATTGTGAGAAAAAACTGTGAGAAAAAAATTCAGAAATTGTATTACGGGCGGCAATGTGAAGCTCAAAATTTTCACAGCTGCGTTCTTTTCTGTAGTTTAGCCTGTCTGTTTTTTTGTTTGTGAAATTTATCCCGGGCAGTAATGGGGGAAGGGTGGGGGTGGGGGTAATGGGGGATGGGTGGGGTAATGGGGAGGGGTGGGGGTAATGGGGGAGGGGGTTAGCCCCCAAGTTGCATGAATGGGGGTGAGGAGGTTTTGTTAGATACCAGATTCAGAAATCTTGACACAATGTGAAGCTCAAAATTTTCACGGCTGCGTTCTTTTCTGTAGTTTAGCCTGTCTGTTTGTCTGTTTGGATAAATTACCGAAATAAATAAATATTAAATTGTTAAATTTCCTACTTTTTTTTTTAATTAGCAACTGCCGTATCCATGATACAAGATTATCCTCAAGATCAACAGTTTCTATAAATTTCTTTACCACATATTTTCCTACTTTTGCACTCACCACAATGGATGATGAACGTGCAACTGCCCGAAGAGAAGCTGCAAGACGTCGCCAACAAGCGCGGAGGCGAAGAATGAGCGAAGCTCAAAGACGAGCTACTCAACAAGGTAATGCAGCACAACACAGAGAGGCACGGCAACAACTATCACAAGAACAACGAGAGCAAATTTTAGAGAAAATGCAGCACAACACAGAGAGGCACGGCAACAACTATCACAAGAAAACGAGAGCAAATTTTAGAGCAAAATGTAGCACAACACAGAGAGGCACGGCAACAACTATCACAAGAACAACGAGAGCAAATTTTAGAGCAAAATGCAGCACAACACAGGGAGGCACGGCAACAACTATCACAAGAAGAACGAGAGCAAATTTTAGAGCAAAATGCAGCACAACACAGAGAGGCACGGCAACAACTATCACAAGAACAACGAGAGCAAATTTTAGAGCAAGATGGCAGCACAACACAGGAGGCACGGCAACAACTATCACAAGAACAACGAGAGCAAATTTTAGAGCAAGATGGAGCACAACACAGAGGCACGGCAACAACTATCACAAGAACAACGAGAGCAAATTTTAGAGCAAAATGCAGCACAACACAGAAGGGGTCGACAGAATCAGCAAAGACCGACGCTAAACATGGCACGGCGATATGATATAGACGGCCTCCTCGAAGCAAACGTTAATGTGTCCCGTCACAGTTGCGGCATGATGGAGGTGCATTGTCGTCACTGCAGCGCTCTCATGTTTATAGGAGAGCGCACTGGAGGAACCTTGGCCAGTCCTAACTTTGGTATCTGCTGCAAATCTGGCTTAATTCAAATTCCAGACATTCCTGAATTGCCCGATGAACTATATGATTTGTTTTTTAATAATTCACCAGAGGCAAAGTATTTAAAACAAACATAAGAAGGTTCAACAGTGCTATGGCGATGTGTAGTTGAAGGTTGACGATGCGACAGTGGCGCGGGGAATTGCCAACTACAGAATACACGGAGTCGTCTACAGGTTGATTGGAGCCCAAGAAACACAATTGCTGATGCGCCATCCTGTTTACAAACTTATTTCTACGATCCTGAGAACAAGTACGGCAGCGTATGCTAAGAGTGGCTAGAAACAAAGCAAATGAAAACCATGATGTCAATATTTTTCGGCAACTTTATTCTGCAATGATTTCGGCTGGCAACACGTATTTGCAATCGTTTTTATCTGTGAAAGAACAACTTGATGCGGGCAACATCCAAGAAAATTTTGAAATAGGATTGCATGCCGATAGAAAACCAGATGGCGAGCACACTAGAAGATATAATTTACCGACATGCAATGAAATTGCTATACTAATACCCGATAACAATGAAGATGACCATCTATCAGGGAGAATGTTGGTGACTAAGTTTCGAACAGAAAACAATCGACGAAGTCTTCAATCATTCAGTGATTCTCATAGAGCCTATGATCCTATGATGTACCCATGTTTCTTTCCTGGCGGATTGGATGGATGGCATCTTGAAATACCAAACCAAAGGGGCAACAGGCAAGTTTCATGTCTCCAATTTTATTCCTACCGTATAATGAAGAGAGCTGGATCAACAAACATATTGCACCGGGGTCATCGATTATTTCAACAGTATTGCGTAATCAATTAGCAAAACTGCAATCATGTCGCCTGAAATATATTCGCAATAACCAATCGACCCTGCGAGCAGATTTGTATAGTGGTCTAGCGGATGCTGTTACTGCTGGAGATGCTGATCGAGCCGGTAGAAGATATATTTTTCCAAGTTCATTTACAGGAAGCCCGAGATACATGGCAAAACACTACCAAGATGCAATGGCAATTGTGAGAAAGTTTGGAAAACCGATATTGTTCGTGACCTTCACCTGTAATCCAAAATGGGAAGAAATAATAAATGAACTGAATCCAGAACAATCAGCTGTTGATCGCCCCGATATCACTGCAAGAGTCTTTAAGATAAAGCAGCAGCAACTACTACAAGACATTAAATCTGGTGTGCTGGGAAAACTTAATGCCCATGTAAACACCATTGAATTTCAGAAACGAGGACTGCCTCATCGTCATTTTCTCTTCACAATGGACAACAATTACAACACATGGCAAGAGATTGACAAATTTGTTAGTTCTGGACTCCCCGACCCAAATAATCCACGAACGACTGACCTTCACAGCTTAGTCAAAAAACATATGGTCCACAGACCATGCGGAGAACAAAACTATAATTCACCATGCATGGTAGACGGACGGTGCAGCAAGAACTATCCACGAGAGTTTCGGTCGCAAACATTGAATGGTGACGACTGTTATCCGCTGTATCGCCGTCGAAGTCCTGCTGAGGGAGGCCACACTGCTACTGTGCGCGTTGGAAAAAGGGATGTCACTGTTGACAATCGGCACGTTGTTCCCTATAACGCATGGTTGTTACAAAAATACGAATCTCATATTAATGTCGAATGGTGTGCTTCTATCAAAGCTGTTAAATATTTGTACAAATACATCTTCAAAGGAGTGGACCATTCGACAATCTCACTACAAAGATCAGAAGAGCGCGTCCGTCTTGACGTTGGTAATGCAAGTCAGCCAGATGAGATCATAAATATGAAAATTGTAGATATCTTGGAGCATCCGAATCCTGCTGGAGACTCTTTGAATTCCCAATTCAGCAGAGGAACCCTTCCGTAGAGTGTCTTCCAATTCATCTACCCAATCAACAAGGGATAGTCTTTGATCCAAATAACGCAGAACATGCACTTCAACAGGCACAATCAACAAAGCTAATAGCATATTTTGAAAAGAATGCTGAGGATCCAGAAGCAAGGAATATTCTGTACTGCAATTTCCATGAATATTATACGTGGCAATTACCTTGTTGAGTAGCTCGTCTTTGAACTTCGCTCTTTCTTCGCCTCCGCGCTTGTTGGCGAAGTCTTGCAGCTTCTCTTCGGGCAGTTGCACGTTCATCATCCATGTGGGTGAGTGAAAAGTAGGAAAATAATGTGGTAAAGAAATTTATAGAAACTGTTGATCTTGAGGATAATCTTGTATCATGGTACGGCAGTTGCTAATTAAAAAAAAAGTAGGAAATTTAACAATTTAATATTTATTTATTTCGGTAATTTATCCAAACAGACAAACAGACAGGCTAAACTACAGAAAAGAACGCAGCCGTGAAAATTTTGAGCTTCACATTGTGTCAAGATTTCTGAATCTGGTATCTAACAAAACCTCCTCACCCCCATTCATACAACTTGGGGGCTAACCCCCTCCCCCATTACCCCCACCCCTTCCCATTACCCCACCCATCCCCCATTACCCCCACCCCCACCCTTCCCCCATTACTGCCCGGGATAAATTTCGCAAACAGACAAACAGACAGGCTAAACTACAGAAAAGAACGCAGCCGTGAAAATTTTGAGCTTCACATTGCCGCCCGTAATACAATTTCTGAATTTTTTCTCACAATTTTTCTCACAATTTCTGAAAGTGTGACGGACGGACGGACGGACAGCTCTCTTATTATAGTATAGAATAGATTATATTATTACGGGCGGAAATGTGAAGCTCAAGATTTTCATGACTATTCTTTTCTATAGTTTAATTGACCAAATAATTGTACGGACAATAATTGGGGGTTCAATTATTTGATCAGTAGAACTATAGTCATGAAAATCTTAAGATTCAGAAATCTTGACATAATGTGAAGCTCAAGATTTTCACGGCTGCGTTCTTTTCTGTAGTTTTATCGTGGTGCTGGGCCTTCAGGCCCAGTAATTTTAATTATTTAATTTATTAACACTCAGGCGTACAACCTCGGGACCTAATCAATATGTGTGTGAAGTTTCATGCTTGTAACTGCTTCCATTTTGGTTATGGCTGGAACACACACACACACACACACACACACACGCGCGCGCGCGCGTGCGTCCTTTTATTATTATTATTACTAGTACAGTTCCCGTCGCTTCGCTGACGGTTAGACAGGCTAAACTACAGAAAAGAACGCAGCCGTGAAAATTTTGAGCTTCACATTGTGTCAACATTTCTGAATTGGTATCTCCCAAAACCTCCTCACCCCCATTCATGCAACTTGGGGCTAACCCCCTCCCCCATTACCCCCACCCCTCCCCATTACCCCACCCATCCCCCATTACCCCCACCCCCACCCTTTCCCCATTACTGCCCGGGATAAATTTCACAAACAGACAAACAGACAGGCTAAACTACAGAAAAGAACACAGTCATGAAAATCTTGAGCTTCACATTCCCGCCCGTAATACAATTTCTGAATTTTTTTCTCACAATTTTTTCACAATTTCTGAAAGTGTGACGGACGGACGGACGGACGGGACAGCTCTCTTATTATAGTATAGACTAGTACAGTTCCCGTCGCTTTCGCTGACGGTTAGACAGGCTAAACTACAAAAAAAGAACGCAGCCGTGAAAAGTTTGAGCTTCACATTGTGTCAACATTTCTGAATCTGGTATCTCCCAAAACCTCCTCACCCCCATTCATGCAACTTGGGGGCTAACCCCCTCCCCCATTACCCCACCCCCCCCCATTACCCCACCCATCCCCCATTACCCCCACCCCCACCCTTTCCCCATTACTGCCCGGGATAAATTTCACAAACAGACAAACAGACAGGCTAAACTACAGAAAAGAACACAGTCATGAAAATCTTGAGCTTCACATTGCCGCCCGTAATACAATTTCTGAATTTTTTTCTCACAATTTTTTCACAATTTCTGAAAGTGTGACGGACGGACGGACGGACGGACGGACGGACAGACGGACAGCTCTCTTATTATAGTATAGATTATCATATATATATATATACATTTCAACTGCAAACAACACAGTATAATTAATGTAAAGAACGACGCTTGATAGAAGAACGTCCCGCGCAAGATGAGGAGGGAGAACGAACAAATGAAAAAAATGAGGTAACCACCCGGGAATTGGTTTCTGCGCGTATGTAGGAGACTTACGACTTCTGATTGAGTGAGGCCCATGGTTTCATATCTGACCGAAAATCGGAAGATCCCTGGTTCGATTCCCGGGTGGTTGCCTCATTTTTCATTTGTTCGTTTCCCTCCTCATCTTGCGCGGAACGTTCTTCATACAAGCGTCGTTCTTTACGTTAATTATACTGTGTGTTGTGTTGTAGTTGAAATGCTATATGTGCGGCATGCGAAGGTGCCCCCTCAGGGCATTGGTTTCTGCGCGTATGTAGGAGAATTACTTCTGATTGAGTGATGCCCATGGTGTAGTGGTTATCATATCTGACCGGCAATCGGAAGATCCCGGGTTCGATTCCGGTGGTTACCTCATTTTTTTCATTGTTCGTTCTCCCTCCTCATCTTGCGCGGAACGTTCTTCTATACAAGCGTCGTTCTTTACGTTAATATATATATATATATATATATATATATATATATATACATACTGTACTATGTTGCTTTCATTCTTCTTCTGCTGTTTCTATTCACCCCATCTCCCCCCTCCCCGACTTTTCGATCAGCAGCCGTATCTCATTGGATCTTCTTCTCCTTCCGCTCTTTCTGTGTCTTGTTTTCTCAGCTGATCTTCGAACCGATTTGAGAGCTTCGTCTTTGAGATGTTGACATGATAAGGAGACGAACGCACCTTTTTCGCGCGTAATGTTTTTCACCGTTGGTTGTTGGTTTCTCTTTTAACCTTTTTAACATGATTTTGAATTAGAGTTTATAAAACAATTATTATTACTAATGGCTTTGAGATTTTTTATTCGGGAAAGCATTTATAAACATTTACGGGTAAACATCTGAGCGTGAAATTTTTTCACATTTTTTTTCTTCGTTTAATACATACAGATAGATGATTGACAAAGTAAATAGACACCACGATGCTTGCCGTCAAGAACAAATGGCAAAGTTCACGAATGAAATGGCAGAACGTGTGTCAATTTTTATATAATGGAAAGCGTTAAGTAACACCATTCTAAATATTTGATTTAATAAATCTGTCATTATTTATTGACTTTTATTATCAAATCAAAAATTATGGAATAACTGAAGGTGTTTATTTAATTTTGTCACTCTCTGTAGATCTAGAGCAGTGATGCAAACCCTGGCCCGCGGGCCAAATGTGGCCCCCACGGGTCTTTTCAATTCACATTTTTCACATGAAAAGGGTAGCTACCAAAGAAAAATCTGAAATATTACCCCTGGTTATAAAATGCATATTTTAAAAAATAGAATATCTATATATCTGGCCCCTACATATAAAACAGAGTTGGTTTGGCTCACATCAAAAAAGTTTTGTGCACCACTGATCTTGAGTCTAGACAAAGGGGTCTTGTTTTCAATTCTTTGAACAGGTTACTTATTTCTATTACGACGACTGCAATGAAGGAATCATTTATCGCACTGTGACTGTGACTATATAGTTCGGTTTGTCTAATAGTAATCGGTGAAGAAGGACCGAAACTGGCACAGCGCTCAAGGCCAACTAATGCAGCCCATTGCTCTAATTCCTACATTATTATTACTTGCATCATCGAGGTTCGAAACCCCAACCTCAATGTTTTTACTTTGCTTTAGGAAAACGGTGTTACCCAATGAACTACGGACTCTGGCACCCATTGCATTAACTCTAGTCTTATTATTAATAACATCATAGAGGTTCGAACCCCAAACCTCAGTGTCTTCACTTTGTTTACTGGGATACAGGGTTACCCATTGAGCTACGGGCGCTGCCAATGTTTAGGATTGTTTAATTTCCGAAATGGCAAAGGTCACGTGACGGAGGAGGTCTATAGGTCGACCACTGGTCGCTACATCATCTGAACGCGGAGGACGCTCACCCATCCAACAAGTGAACAAACCCAACATCGCTTAACCTTTCTGATCGAACGAGAAGCGGTGTTGCGACATGGTCACAACGTAGTCCACACTGCTTAAATTTTACCGAGTTTGAACGATCTCTTCCCAGAGTACGGGATGGCTCGTTGAGTCAAGTCAGTAGTTTCTGATACCTCCCGGCGTGGGTTGGGTACCTATCTTCCCAATTCCTCGCTAAATTGAAACTAGAAAGGATAAATGAATAGGCCGAAAATACATAAATAATTTAGACCGCCTTCATTTGCCATTTAATTCAAAGCAATTCTTAGCTTTGTTGCCAATGTAAGTGCATTGTAAATATTTAATAAGCAACGTCTTTGTTTGCGAGTATCTCGACATCGAGAATGAGTAAATTTTATAAATTATTTATATGATAAATAATAAATATACGTATGTTGGAGCTGAATTCTCGAGATGGAGTAAATATTTAATGACAAACACTGTACATACTCCAACTTAAAATAGGCGTTACTGAGATTTAGTCGTTCAAAACAATTTCTCACGGCATTTAAAATTTATATAAAGCTGACAGAAAAAATTATTTCTACGACAGTCCTGCAACGATATGAAAATTTCGATCGTGTTGATGGAAATTCAAGTTCTCTTATATAAAACTTAAAAAAATATTCGTTCTGTTTTTTTAAGATTATAAAAAGACGATTTTTGAAAATTACGTGCAGTAATTAAGACAAGGCTCATTTGACCCTCTTTCGTATAGAAGGCAAAATAAATACCTTCCATTTTGCCTTAATTACACTCATGTACACTGTTATTAAGTTTATTATTATGAAGGAATTGTTATTATGCAGGGTTGCCGTAAAAAGTTAGTATTTCAGCCTTCCGAAGAACGTGTCTACTGTATGTGGACTGTATATCAGTGAGGAGGGCCAGAAACTGGCACAGAAATCAGGCCAACTAATGCGGCCTATTGAACTAACTCCTGTATTATTATTATTATATTATTATTATTATTATTACCAACACCATCAGGAGTCGAGCCATGACCTCAATGTCTCCACTTCGTTTATAGGGGAACGGTGTTACCCGCTGAGCTATGGACGTTGGCATGTATACTGTACAGTATATCCACTTGTATACTTGTATGTTGTATGTCCACTTCTCAACATATGATATATTATATAGTGTTGAAAACCGGTTTGTAAAAACCGGTTTTCAACCGGTTTGTAAAATTCCCCTAAAAATCGAAAACCGAAAGAAAAACCGGTTTTATCGATTGATTTTTATTTGGCTCAAACTTGCGCGAACGTGCAGCTACGCGCTACAGCGCACAAAAAATAACTTCGAATACATTACCTATTAAGTTAAATTATGACAAACTGGCAACTGCCCTTCAGTATAATTTTTGCCTATCTGGCAACTCGATCTTCAGTTTGTCTCATCATGTAGGCTGTAGTGTAGAGTCAGTCGACTAAAGCCCTATTCGCAGTATAAGACCCTTAATGCCCTTTGTTTCTTAAGATGTCATTTCCAAAATAGGGATAAAATCTAAATTAATTTATATTTTTTCTTACACGAAGAGTCAATTTTCTGTTTTCTAGGTAAAGTTTTCTTATTAAAAAATTTTATTTCAATGTTTTTTCCAAAATAGAGATAATTTATTTTTATTCTTTATAATTTTTTTACACAAAAGAAGTTTATTTCTTTCTAAGTATAGATGTTTTATTTTAAAAAATTATTTCAAATCTAAATTGTTTGAATAATGTATTATTTTGGCTAAAATAAAATATGTCAAAGTTGTCATTTTCTTATTCATATGCATACATATGATGCTGCATTTTTGCATTCTTTTGACCAAAAAATAGGCGATAAGCTATGCTTGTTAAGAGTTAAAGTCAGTACCTTTCAATTGTGGCTTTTAAAAATTACTATACTTTTCGGTCATAACCGGTTAAAACCGGTTTTCAAAAACAGATCGATTAAAAACCGGTTTGTAAAGTTTCGATTATTTTTCAACACTAATATTATAGGGGAACGGTGTTACCCGCTGAGCTACGGACGTTCGCATGTATACTGTATGTTGTATGTCCACTTCTCAACATATATTAAAAACTCCAAATCATTATTACAAACAATGGTGTGGTTCCACTAATTTGAAACATTATAACAATAATTTGGGGTTGTTCACCTTCATTAGTAATATCTAAAGTCGCATGACGGAAGGGAGTAACAGCATTACGTGGAATCTAAACCACTATACCAATTCAAGAAATACTCAGCGAGGCACCGTAACCGCCGAAATCTAAAGTCCAAACCGCCAAGACTCGAACCCAGCACCTTCAGTCTAACATCTTGGACGTTCGCATGTATACTGTATGTTGTATGTCCACTTCTCAACATATATTAAAAACTCCAAATCATTATTACAAACAATGGTGTGGTTCCACTAATTTGAAACATTATAACAATAATTTGGGGTTGTTCACCTTCATTAGTAATATCTAAAGTCGCATGACGGAGGGGAGTAACAGCATTACGTGGAATCTAAACCACTATACCCACTCAAGAAATACTCAGCGAGGCACCGTAACCGCCGAAATCTGAAGTCCAAACCGCCGAGACTAGAACCCAGCACCTTCAGTCTAACATCTTGGCTACCCTGGCAAGTTTTAAACAATATACAAACTGTACGTACTATATGTTCATAAAACTATCAATTGTACGCTGTGTGTGTGTGACAGTCGATCGTGACGGTCGTGCTTGTATGCTTGTAAGATTTTAAGCATGCAAGCCGCTGAATACCGCAACACAAATGGGATGATTTCCACTTCATCCTATTTCAAGTTTTATTTGATTTGATCTGTTATTTTTAATTGAGTACCAAAATTCTCTTCTCCCATTCGGTCCAATTTACGTACACTCGTTGGTAATTTCCGAGTCAGCAGATTCAATTAATTTTGCAACGTATTCACACCCACACACAACACACACATATATAGTATGTGTTTGTGACTAATATGTCAATAATATCACACGACTCAGTGACTAAAAAAGTTTGAAGAAATGAAGAATTTAATAAAAAAGTAATCTTATTAAAAGCTTCCCCCAAAAATGCAGTAAAATAAGTAAAATCTCCAAGAGAAATTTAAAAGAATTAAAATTAAATCAAAAGGCAACTGCAGGCTTTTCGAAGGTACTACCTTCTTCCTTCGGGCAGAAATACAAACTGAAGTAAGAGAAAGGGTACACAGCAGAGCGTTCAAGAAACATTACGCTTCTGCCTCTGGAAAGTGAAAACGTCTGGACAAAATTCGTATCGAAGATTATTTGGATAAATAAAAGTTAGTTAAAAAAATCTAAAGAAAATAGACCGATTTTGACATTAAAATTATTTATTTTTTTTTTTTAAATAGGACTCATCTAATTTCCTCCTGTCGATATTATCAGCATTAAGAAGAAGATAGAAATTATTAATATTTATGGTATGGTCACACTGTGAGCGATGTTTATGTAAGGTTGAGTTAGCATCAATATTTAGACTATATTTGTGCTGATAAAGACTATGTTTAAAGTTAGTGGTCTCACCAATATAACATTTAAAGCAATTCAAACATGGTATTTCGTAAACCTCAGTGTTAGAGCCCTGCTTTGGTGGTTGGTCACTGCGTAAAAAAGTACGAGTAGTGGAAGGTACTTTAGAAATCATATGAAAACCGGATGGCAAACTATTACGAAATGACTCGGAACTGAAAGGAACAACTAAAACATTTTTAAAATCCTTATTAGGGACGTTACAGTCATAATTTTATTTTCTAAGCACCAACTGCTTTTTCAATAAAAAATATCAAGTAACCTAATTTAGTAAAAGATTCTTTAATATAAACGAACTCAGCATCCAAATACGAGGGGCTACAAATCCTGAAAACATACCAGTAAGGATGTCTCTCTTTCTAAAGGAAATATGCCATTGAGCATAAGAGTTAGAATGAATGATTTTTCTGAAAACAGTAAACTCAGGTTTATTATTATTAGGTTTTATAACTTGAATATTCCCTACTAAAAGTTTTAATTCTGTTTAACCTCTACAGTAAACTTCATAGAGGGTAACATATTATTTAATCGGTTGAGAATGACATTAGGATCGGATATTGCGGGAAGAACAACGAACACGTCATCAACATAACGATACCAATAAACGGATGAATCACTTCCTTTCAAATAACTCCATAAATATATGACTAAAGGTAGCTGAAAGGGGGAAGCCCATACTGAGGCCTTCTTTCTGCCGAAAAATAAATTGTTAAAAATAAAAATGAATGTGACAACGCAGTCTACTCGATCTTATAAAAAGGGGAAGTGGTTAAGGCAAGTTGAATGCGCTTTCAATGCGAAACTCTTCGACGTATTCTAAAGTTGTTCCAATATGACCTTAGTAAAAAGAGAGACTACATCAAAACTAATCATCTGTTTTCCCCCAAGATCGAATTACTAATATCACGACTTAACCTAACCAATCGTTAGGTCAACTGTACGCCCTTGACGATTGGTTAGGTTAGGTCGTGATATTTTCGTTAGTTAGCCTTATAAGGCTAACTGAAGAAGGCTAGGGGCCCTGATCTTCAGGTGATCCAATTTTTTATAAGGGAATTAGAAATATTACCTATTAAAAAAAAAGAGACTTTTGGAGAGCCACTTGGCAAGTTTATAATTAGCACTGCCTATGTTGGATATAATTGGTTTCAGCTGTACAAGTGGCTTATGCACTTTAGGTAAGACGTCGAAATAAGGTAGCTTAGAAGAGAAAGACAAATATTGTAACCTAAATTAGGTTACCCCCATATTTTTATTGGCAAAGCACTTGGTGCTGCTAGAAAAAAGAATTATGACTGTAACGCCTCTACTGAAGATTTTAAAAATGTTTTAGTTCTTCGTTTTAGTTCAGAGTCATTTCGTAATAATTTGCTATCCGGTCTTCATACGGTTTCTAAAGTACATTGCACTACTCGTACTTTTTTAGGAAGGGCCCAACCACCGGAACGGGCCTCTAACGTTGGAGTTTACAAAATACCATGTTTGAATTGCTCTAAATGTTATATTGGTGAAACCATTGACTTTAAACGTCGTCTTTATCAGCACAAATATAGTTTAAAATTGGTGATGATAACTCAGCCTTACATAAACATCGCGTAGAATGTGACCATATTGTAAATATTAATATTTTCTATCTTCTTAATGCTCATAATATTAATAGGAGGAAATTAGTCTAGTCCTATTTCATAAAAACCACTGATAATTTTAATGTCAAAATCGGTCTATTTTCCTAAGATTTTTTAACCAATTTTTATTTATCCAAAGAATCTGCTATACGATTTTTATCCAGATGTTCAGTTGCCAGAGGCATAATGTTTCTTGAACTCTCTTCTGTATGCCCTTTCTAGCACTTCAGTTTATATTTCTGCCCGAAGGAAGAAGGCAGTACCTTCGAAAAGCTTTGCAGTTGCCTTTTAATTTAATTTTAATTCCTTTAAATTTTCTCTTGCCACAAAAAAAAATAAAAATACAAATGGCAATGGAGTGCCTTGAATCACAAGAAGATTGGGATCTACTGATCCATATAATGTATCCCGAATTCTGCGGACTTCTTCAGGAACCTCAATGTTGTGTGCCACATTACCTAAACTCTCAAACCTCAATGTTATATTGCCACATAGGGCCTATATTCATCGGATCGTCAAGACCATAACATCGACACACTAAAAACTTCACTTAACAGAACTTAACCTAACCTATGCTAACCTAATCTAAAATCTAACCTAATAATAATTTGTCGACAGAATGTAAAGTCGATCAGATGTCGTATCCTAGGCCATATCACCTAAAACGGCCTTACGACATCTGATCGACTTGACATTCTATCGACAAGTTATTATGAGGTTAGATTAAGTTAAGTTAGGTTACGCTCGGTTAGGTTAAGTTGGGTTAGGTTAAGTTTGCTTTTTAGAATGTCGAAGTTTTGGTCTTATCGATGAAATAAGTCCCCCAAAACTCCCATCTTTCTCCCACCTTTTTCATTTATTTATTTAACCTTTTAAGGCCAGAATTTTTTATAGGGCTTAGTTATGAATGCGTGCATTTGAAACGTTACCAATTTGTACCGGTCGTCCTGAAAGGGTTAAATGAATAAATCCAGTCGAAAGTTCATAGAAGCTTTTGTTTTTAGTAATTAACAATAACTTTTTAGAAAGAAAATAATACAAAACAATAACCATTTGAAAAAGGGATTACTGAGCCTCAAAACAAGAATTGCAATATTTACAGTTTTTTTAATTATAACTTATTTTCCCTACTGCAATTATAGACTATTGTAATTATTGTAACCGTGTGTGTGTGTGTGATTCGCAGATTTCACTGGTACGCCGTACCGGATGTTCCTTTCATTCCGGTTCGGCGTACTGGACGGTACTGGCTTACTTACACATTTGCACCAGTGAATATAGTGTAATGAGTTTGATTAATAACAGTGTTTATCTACGTTTTGTTGCCAGTTAAAATAAAGGATTAATTGTAAAGTCTCTATAGCTAGAGAGAGAGAGAGAGAGAGAGAGAGAGAGAGAAAATATAAAATGAAAAATCGTGTACAGACATTATTAGATTTTGATCACAGTATTCTACCAAATAATTACAGTCCCAAAAGACATTCTTTTTCCCCTTCAATAATGGATGAGTGACGACCATCTAGTTCCTAATTTAGTCTCTCTTCATACAACTCTAGGCGAAGAGTTAGGCCTAGTTCTCTATATTTTTGTCTCATCTCCTGAATAGGCCTACGTTTGTCGTAAATGGTTGCTCTTTGATGTGATGTTCAGTTGTCAGGAAATGACAGAAAACTTTGCTTCTCGCCAAACTTATTTTGTCACTCTGAAAGCACCCCCAAATATTCACTCTTTTTTTCTTTTTCATATAGACAACGATAGGCCTAAATAATTAAGCTCATATATATATATATATATATATATATATATATATATAAATAAAATGACGTTTATATATTTATTTGGATGAAAAATTTTATTCAAAATTATTCACTAATTTGCTTGGGTTTTTCTTCTTAATTAACTACCCATTTCCCATCTTCTTGATTGAAGTGGTTTTTATTTGACGTAGTATATATATATATATAATGATTAACGCGCTTAGCTGCTGATCACGAGGTTGTTTGATCGAGTCCGGGGTAGGACTCTGTAATTCAGACTTCCTTGCGGATTCCACGTTAAAGCGTAGGTCCAAAAGTTTAATTTCGTCAGAACAAACAAATAGGTCGGAAGCAAACTGAGGTTTTGAACTGAACTATATATATATATATATATATATAATATACACACTGCACCATATTTTTTCCCTCAAACTTCTTACCAATAATGAACTTTTGTACCTGGCCTAATTTAGTCTCTCTTCATACAACTCTAGGCGAAGAGTTAGGCCTAGTTTCTCTATATTTTGTCTCATCTCCTGAATAGGCCTACGTTTGTCGTAAATGGTTGCTCTTTGATGTGATGTTCAGTTGTCAGGAAATGACAGAAAACTTTGCTTCTCGCCAAACTTATTTTGTCACTCTGAAAGCACCCCCAAATATTCACTCTTTTTTTCTTTTTCATATAGACAACGATAGCCTAAATAATTAAGCTCATATATATAATATAATATATATATATATATATATATATATATATATATAAATAAAATGACGTTTATATATTTATTTGGATGAAAAAATTTTATTCAAAATTATTCACTAATTTGCTTGGGTTTTTTCTTCTTAATTAACTACCCATTTCCCATCTTCTTGATTGAAGTGGTTTTTATTTGACGTAGTATATATATATATATATAATGATTAACGCGCTTAGCTGCTGATCACGAGGTTGTTTGATCGAGTCCGGGGTAGGACTCTGTAATTCACTTCCTTGCGGATTCCACGTTAAAGCGTAGGTCCAAAAGTTAATTTTCGTCAGAACAAACAAATAGGTCGGAAGCAAACTGAGGTTTTGAACTGAACTATATATATAATATATATATATATATATACACCACTGCACCATATTTTTCCCTCAAACTTCTTACCAATAATGAACTTTTGTACCTGGCCTCATTCAGCACACACTTCGGCCATGGTAAAATCAATACAGTACTTTAACCAAGGATTGGTATAGTGATTGATCATGATCGAGTGGCTTATATCTTCGCCTTGTGTCGAGTGGTTCCAGGATCGAGTCGGACACAAGCGTTTGAATATTTTCTTATTTGTAAGCGATTAAGAACCTAAGAACCTCTCCAACAAATTTACTTCCTCTTCTTTCCCTCCTCTTTTCTATTCCTACGGCTCAGTTGCTGTCTTTTCTCTTCACAAAGCTGAACTCTTCGCTCAAACTTTCACCTCCAACTCACCCTGGACGATTCCGGTGCTGTTCCTCCGTCTCCTCCCTCTGACTTTATTATGTCTGAAATCAGAATCTCTCCCAAAGATGTTCTTCCTACCCTATCTGGGCTCAACTCTCGGAAGGCGCAAGGTCCTGATGGTGTTCCTCCTGTTGTTCTTAAGAACTGTGCTTCAGTGCTGACACCCTGCCCAGGGAAACTCTTTCGTCTTTGTCTTTCATCTGGTACTTTTCCTTCCTGCTGGAAGTTCGTTTTCATTCAACCTGTCCCAAAGAAGGATGACCACTCTCAACCCTCCAACTATCGTCCAATTGCTTTGATCTCTTGCCTTTCTAAAGTTTTTGAATCTATCGCTAATAGGAAGATTCTTAAACATCTCTCCTCTCACAATCTTTTTTTTTCAGATCGTCAGTATGGGTTCCTTAAGGGACGCGCTACTGGCGATCTTCTTACATATCTCTCTGACTCTTCGTCATTCTCATTTCGGGATTTCGATGAAACTTTTGCTATTGCGCTAGACATATCAAAAGCTTTTGATAGAATCTGGCACAAATCTTTAATTTCGAAACTGCCCTCCTTTGGTTTCTATCCATCTATCTGTGCCTTCATCTTTAATTTCCTTTCTGGCCGATCTACAGCTGCGGTTGTAGATGGCCATTGGTGTTCCTCAGGTTCTGTCCTATCATCAACCACTTTTTTCCTTTTATTTATTAATGATCTGTTAAGTGGTACTTCCTGTTCTATACACTTCTATGCCGATGATGCCACTCTTCACTTCTCCACCCAGTTTGCTAAGTGTCCCTCTCAACAGTCACTCCATGTTTCGCGTAGGACGGCTATGGAGCACCTGACCTCTGATCTTTCTGCTATCTCTTATTGGGGCAGGGAAAACCTTGTGGTTTTCAATGTCTCAAAAACTCAGTTCCTCTATCTGTCTACTCGTCACAATGTTCCACACGACTATCCCCTTACTTTCAACAATTCACAACTCAATCTTTCCTCTTCTCTTAACATTCTTGGCGTTTCCTTTTCTCATGATCTTTCCTGGAAAGATCATATATACTTTCTTTCCAAAACAGCTTCTAATCGGTTAGGTGTGCTGTGTTGCCTCTGCAGTTTCTTCGCCCCCGCTCAATTGCTGTCTCTGTACAGGGTTTCTTGTCCGCCCCTGTATGGAGTATGCTTTTCATATATGGGTGGTTCAACCGACACAGCGCTACTTGACCGGGTGGAATCAAAGGCTTTTCGTCTCATCAATTCCCCGCCTCTTACTCACTGTCTTCAATCCCTTTCTCTTCACCGCAATGTTGCCTTATTCTCTCTTTACTATCGCTATTATAACGGATACTGCTCTTCTGAACTCTCTAACTGCATGCCTCCCCCTTTGAGGAGAGCACGTACTACCAGACTTTCTACACTTTCTCATTTCTTTTCTGTGGAACTCTCTAACGCAAGGGTTAATCGGTATTTTCAGTCTTTCATCTACTCAACAGGTGAACTATGGAACAATCTTCCTCAATCCATCTTTCCCTTGTCTATGACCTCCATTCTTTCAAACGCAGAGTATCTAGGCATCTCGAAAACCCTGAACCTTTTGATTTTGGCTTTCTTCCTCTTTGGGAGGACGCTTTTGCGGGCATTCGCCCTTGGTCCCTCCTTCCTGCATTAAAAAAAGTGAAAAATTGTATATGATATTGGTTATCGAATATTATTATTGATATATATGATGACATCTTTCAATCATGATGCGCTGCTATCCATTTCAGAAAGTGCCACGGAGGATATGCTAATCAATCATTTGTTCCAAACACAAGGAAACATCAGGGAATGGTTTGAAATTTATGAAGACGAACAGTGCTTTCGTGGAAGGACTAAACGAAGATATTTCATCCATTTTTTTAGAGCTCGCAAGAATGGAATGAAGATTTAGAGTAACAACCACAAATGTTTCTTCGACTGTAGGATTTCCTTACAGTTTTAGTACGGTAATAACTTATATATATATATATATTTCGATTTCCTTCCATTTCAAACGCTAAAATTAAACGAAAATGAAGCCAGACAACCTCAATAAACATAGTTTTGTTAGATAATTTCTAGTATTGCTCATTCTGTATAAAATACTCGTGCTATTGAAACCTCACACATGAAAAGATACTTTCTTAATCTTTATAAACTGAACTGAGTTGTTAAAGCCTTATGTTGTTAAATCCTTATGTTTAAATCCTTATGTTTCTGTACATGCACTGTAGTTCATTTCTCTATAAAAATGTAATACCTTGATAAGGGTATTATACCCAACGTCCGTAGCTCAGTGAAGGTACTGAGGTCGGGGTTCGAATCTCGATGATGTAAAGATAATAATAATAATAATACAAGAGTTAGCGCAATCTTATTCAAGATCCTTATTCAAAATAAAACCTTCTAAATTTAGAACTTATAACTTCTTTTGGAGGTACATTCTTGGGGAAGTTTTTCCTTCTTTGGGGTATCAAAGCTTCTTGTCAGATGATATAATAACTTCTTTTAATGACACGTAACTTCTTTAGATAGAAGATATGGTCTTCAAAACTTCTTTTTTGAGGGTTTTGAGACAATAGAAGATAATATTTCTAGGTATAGAAGGTTAACGGAAGTCTTTGTTTTCTCTGTTCCTGGACAGGATGATCTATCAAAATTTGATAGAGGTATCGAAGACAATAATATGATAGATATTTAGGTAGGTATTTAGTGACTTAGTATTTAGTGATAAGTATTTAGTGACTTTAAGTGAAAACTCTCATGCTTTATTAGCATTCATGGTTATGTCAGTGAAATACCATGTCCTTTTCGCCATCTCTCTAACTCATCGGTAGATAAAGCAGTTTTACTGAAAACCACCGAGACATCTACGTGAACATCAATAATTTCATCCGACATCAATAAACAAGTTTCTTTATGTCGATATATTAACTAGGAGAGGTTCAGAAGAAAGCTAATTTATGGCAAATTTTCCTTTTCATTGTGCGTGAGAACAAATTCGTATTAATTTTATTGTAGTATTATTATAGATTGAAAATGAGGAAGGGATCTTATCTTTTTCTAACGAATTTTTACTTATATAGACTAGGCCTAAACCTTGTGTTCCAATAAATCCATTACTTATTGTGAATTTGTCCCCTCAATTCAATTTCTCATTTTTGAGGATATTAACCAAACAAATCAATCCTTTCTTTCATAATCAGTTTGCATATAGGACCAGTGGACCATACACGCGTGTATAAGGGTGTCTTTGATTTCTGTGTTACAGTAAGATTGTAAAACTAGCGATTCATGAAATCCCTGAAATTTTCAGTAATTTCACGTAATTACTGTTTCACTCAGGGACTTCAGGAAGTTACTAACGTAACCTAACCTGAAGTTCATGAGTGAAATCATTAGTTTCACAATCTTACTGAAAATTTCAGGGATTTCATGAAATCACTTGTTACACAATTTTACTGAAAAATTCAAGGATTTCATAAATTCACTTGTTTCACAATCTTATTGTAACATATATGTATACCTTGTGAGAAGAATCCTTTTTTGAAAACTGCGATCCTCTAAAAGTAGATGAATAAAATAATTGATATGATGTATCTACTTCACTAAATATTATTTAAAATTACAAAACTTTCAAAGTGAGGATTAAATTTTAGGTTAAATATCTTCTTCTCATTATGATATTTTACTATGTACACTTTAAATGGTACTAACTAGACGTTTGGTCATATATATAAAACTTCTACTCGACATCTCCTAATTAACTTAGCTTTCTGAAATGAATAATAGCTATTTTAAATTGTTGGATCACCTGAAGATCAGAGCCCCAGCCTTTTTTAGTTAGCCTTATAAGGCTAACTAACGAAAATATCACGACCTAACCTAACCAATCGTTAGGTCAACTGTACGCCCTTGATGACTGGTTATGCTAGATCGTGATATTTTCGTTAGTTAACCTTATAAAGCTAACTAAAGAAGGCTAGGGGCCCTGATCTTCAGGTGATCCAAAATGTTTACTAGATATTTCAAATATCTGAAAACGGTACTTAAATGGGATCACCTGAAGATCAGGGCCCCCAGCCTTGTTAGTTAGCCTTATAAGGCTAACTAACGAAAATATCACGACCTAACCTAACCAATCGTTAGGTCAACTGTACGCCCTTGATGAATGGTTAGGTTAATTCGTGATGTTTTCGTTAGTTAGCCTTATAAGGCTAACTAAAGAAGGCTGGGGGCTCTGATCTTCAGGTGATCCCTGAAATGTTTCATATATACTCGTATAAAGCCATAGAAATTAAACATTTAATTTGTATAATAAGTTAGTTTCCTATTCTTTGCGCCTAGAGCAGTGGTTCCCAACCTTTTTTAGGTGACGGCCCACTAGAGCTGATTTGAATAACTCATGGCCCACTTTCCATGTTGCTAAGCTGGTATCATGTTTACATAAAGTTTAATAAGTACATTTTTGTTATTAACACTTATTAACGTAGTGCTAAAAGACAAACAAGTGGGCCATGGTCCACCGGTTAGGACCCAGTGGCCTAGACGCTATCCGGAGCAAATGCTATTTCTACAGGGTGTTCGAGAAGTCCCGTCACCCCCAACAAAATGTACATATTGTAATACCAATTTTATTTTTGTGTGATTAATTGTATTTATATGTGGTAGGTGTAATTTTAAGAAACAAGTCACTAGCAACAATTACTTTAATTACAGTAAATACAGTTACTAATTACAGTTACTAGTCAAGAATATCTGTGTGTGCCCACATCATTTTCGAAACAAAGGATTATGCGCCTCCATGTGAGTGTGAGAATCGACTCATCATTAACAAATGACGGGCGGTATGGTTTCATGCCGAGATCTTTTGTCATGTGATCTCTCATTGTGGACATAGGGACTGCAAGTTTTTGTGATTGTTTCCGAAGTGATTTTTTCGGTGAACGAGCCACCGATGCAATCACACCTTCACATTGCGTTCTTGGTCTTCCCGACCTTGGTCTGTCCTTTATGGAGCCAGTTTCAAACAGCTTTTCTCCCAGCGTAATACCGTCTTGTTTGGTGGTGCAGCCTCATTGAATCTTATGTTGAAATCATTCTGGATATCATGCATCGTTTTGACAGTATGTAACCTTTCATGAGCCCATGTGCTCATCACTATCCTTTCCCCCAGAGTGTAAGTGGACTGGTCTGCCATTGTTCACACACTCTAATACCTAGAAAAGAAAAAAAATGTCAATGAATGACATATAAATTCAATTAATCACACAAAAATAAAATTGGTATTACAATATGTACATTTTATAGGTGGTGACGGGACTTTTCGAACACCTTGTAGAAATAGCATTTACCCCGGATATAACAGTGCCATACCAGTAGTATCCATTCAGCCGTCGTCCATTTGCCAATTGGAAGATATTCTAAGCAGTGTCGTATGAAACCTACAGATACCCATGAATCTGGTAATGTTACAATGTTATTAAAATTTAATATGCATGAAAACATTGTTTTCTCATTCATAAACCGCCTATACATGTATTTATATATCAGGTTTTGCTCTGTCTTTGTTATAACACAAAATAATATTTGAATCTATGTTCAATATTAAATGTAAATAAATAAATTAATCAATTTAGAATTTGCTCAGGGCGCAATAGTGCCTACCAACGGTTCTGTTTTTATACATTGAAACTTCAGTTCAGGATGACAGACTTGCCAATACCATGAACACTGTCATCACGTCCTAAGGTTTTTCTTAGTTTTAACAAGACCATTTTTTATTCTCTTCATTGTTAATATACAGGGTGTCCGAGAATTATCTGTACAAGTTTTGGCTGTTATTAAAAGTCGACCATGAAGTGTAGAAATTCCAGTCTTGTCCCATTTTACAGAAAATCTCATTAAGTTTTTTCGGATACCAAGTTTTGACAAGTTTTTTAGAAATTCCAGTGTGTCCGAAAATTATCTGTACAATTTCAGCTTTTAATAAAATTCTTGATAAAACACGTCAAATTCTTAAACAAGATTATTTAGAATCTGTATTTTCAAAAGTTTCTTTTATTAAAGTAACGTTGTTACAAACATTCGATATGTGCACCATCAGTGATTCGCAAAACATCCAATCGATAATCCAAATGTTGCCATGTACGCTGCAGCATATCCACATCAATTCGCTCAATAGCAGCTGTGATTCTTGCTTTTAAATCATCAATGTCTGTCACCCGCGTATTGTAAAGAAAAAACTTGTCAAAACTTGTTATCAGAAAAAACTTAATGAGTTTCTCTGTAAAATGGGACAACACTAGAATTTCTACACTTCATGGTTGACTTTTAATAACAGCCAAATATTGTACAGATAATTCTCGGACACCCGGTACAGTATATCCCCTGCTTGAATTTATATTTAATTATTCATTTGTTTCCTTAGTAAATAGTAATATGTGAACCAGAGTGATGAATGAAAATAATTATGTTCTAAAGATATTTGGCAATGAGTCAACTAACCAATCAGCACTCACTCACTAAATATTCATTCACAAAGTGTTACAACCGTTTGTAGTACACACAACAAATATATGCCAGGTGTCGCTATCCGTTCTCAGGAGTGTCCTACGAATAATGAGCGTAACTGTACAAATTTTATTTTCAGAATATCAGTCTTCACCCTTTGTTCAACCCATTACCAAGAGGGATATTCATCTTTATATAAAAAAGACACTGTAAAGAGGACAATTTCTTATAAAGCATTCAAGTGACGTACTTAAATGGGCTTTCTGTAATAATAGTAATAATGATAATAATAATAATAATAATAATTAGTCAGAAACTGGCACAGTGTTCAGGCCAACTAATAGGGCCCATGGCTCTAACTCTTGTATTATTACTACCAGTATCATCGGGAGTTGCCAGCGTCTACACCTCAGTGGGTACCACTGTTTCCTCATAAGCAAAGTGAAGACACTGAGGTCAGGGGTTCGACTCTCAATGATGCCGGTAATATGAACATGGGAATTAGAGCAACAGGCTGCATTAGTTGACCTTAGCGCTGTGCCACTTTTTGGTCCTCCTCGCTGATTTTTATTATCATCGGTAGTCGAACTCTCGACCTCAGTGACTTCATTTCGCCAACAGGGAAACGGTGTTTCCTACTGAACTAAGGGCTCTGGCGGATTTTTTTAACTAACGTTCTAAGTAATAAAGGATTCTTAACACTGACTGTATCGACCTTTTAGGTGTAGCTTTTCGATATATAGGGTTGAAAAGAGAACCAGTAAGTTCCTAGTTAGTGTCTGTGTGGTCTCCAGTTTTGAACCTAATTCTGAGAGGAACCTTTTCTTAATTTATTTTGACATGTAATAAGGAGCTAGACAGTTTAAAATTTTCATATACGGAATTTCACTGCTTACAGTGTACACTGGTTTTATTCCAAAACCTACTTATTTTATTCCAAAACCTCCCATTATATATAAAGGGTGTAACAAAAGTCCGTTCTCAAAGGGAAATAAGATATAACAGAATTAAACGAGCAAATAGTTTTAATTATACATTACAAACAATACAATCAATTTACCAATTAATAATAAACTTACCAAGCTGATACACGTTCTGGCATTCCACTGATAAGCTTTGCAATTTGTTCATGGGGACAGTTATCGTAGTGTCTATTAACTTTTGTCAACCATTTGTACAAAAAATTAGAATCTACTTCCGTTTTTTCTCATGGTAACAGTTTGGTTTCAAATAATAACGATTGTGACGTTCTCTTTATTAGATATTATTCAGTTTTACCTTCTGTAAAATTAGGGTTTTGCTACGTACGAGGTTTTAGAAGAGTACTATCCATTTATATATTTTATTCATTTACTGATAAATGATAATAAAATAGTAATAAATGTATGAAGTAAATAAATTAGTAAGTAAATTTTCATAATAAAAAATTTAGAATAAATTATAAATGTAGAGTATATCCAATTTCGCTAGCTAGCTTCATATAAGGAAGAAAAAATAAGGTTTTGGTGTAAGTAATTTTCCTCATCATGTCATTTCTCGCCTGAGTAACAGTCGCTGAAGAAATATATAACGATGAACCAAGTTAATGAGTTACTGTATGAATATGGAAAGGTCTTTTGGTGAAATTAAAAAGCAACCAACCATATAATAAGGTGTATCTCAGAAGGTTACGCCGTTTTCTTATAAGCGAAGTGAAGACACTGAGATCACAGGTTCGAATTCCGATGATGCTTAGTGGTAATAATACGGAAGTTAAATAGGCCGCATTAGGTGGCCCGAGTTTTCTGTCAGTTTCTGACGCGTTTGATTATGATTAACCAGATAATAATCCCTTTCAGATATTAATACGAAGGGCATTTCGCAATCCAAGTTAAATATCTTAAAATGCTCTGAAAAAGTGAGACCGCAGATCCCTGCAAGTTGGAGTTGGAATCTTTCGCCTAACCTCGGGGAACAGCCAGGAATGCTTCCGAATGAAACTCGTCGTCCCTCCAAGGTTTGAATCAGAGAAAACAAAAAAATTTAGTCATGCAAACAAACGTATTAACCCAAAATAAAAATTATTCATTAAACTATTTCATATTTGTTTGCTTACATACATAACTATTAATCGAAAATATTCTGTAAATAAGTCTGCATTATATTATTTTGATTGCGTCATATTAATAATTAAAAACCTCGTTAACCTCGTTAATGTTCCGTGTGTTGGTCTCTCTTCACACGAAGGTCAAGCTGGTGCCCCCGCCTCTAGGCCTGGCTTAGTGGAGGAGCGAGTTGCTTTCTTACGTTCTCCACCGCAAATAGCCAGGCACACCCGGCTCATCTTGTACCGTCCTGAGCCAGGCATCTAGTCTCCTCTCGAAGATTTCAACTTTGACACCTGTAACATTTCTGAGGTCCTTTAAAAGCTGGTTAAAAAGTCTTGGCCCCAATAACCAAGCTATTTTCCTTCAGTGGGAAGAAACAGTTTCCTTTTCCTAATATGGGAGTAAACACATTTAGTTAGTAAATAGAACTTCCATAAGAGTAAATTTGTTCTTTTTGAGAAATTATACGAATTTGGCTCAAATTTCCTTCATACATAATTCTTTTTCATTATATTTATTGCTACACAAACAAATTAAAAATAATGTATGATCACGAAATCAAATGGAGACGTGTATGAGCGAAGATTTTGAAATCGTACGATGCGGATTTTTGGTCCAGTTTGTGTATAACGAGGCTGTACAAGGCTATACAAATGTATTTTTAATTCGTAAAATTTGTAAAACAGTTAAATGGGGGAAAACGTGAGAGGAATCTTGTTCCTCATGGATCATATAAGCAGAAGTCAGGTATATTTGCAATACAGACATATGATGTAAGTTAACTAATTATGATAATGTACTAACAGGTCGCTACAATTGGTGTAGAACAATGCGGTTTTCACCATTCGATGCGTCTTTTTATTGTGCAGTGCCCATGCTAAAAAAAAATTACCTAACATAATTCCTTCCCCCTTTTTAGGGGTACAGTTCTTCCCATGCCTGTACACGCATTTTTTTAATTTTTCATTTTTAATCATAATTTTGGCACAAAATAAGTCAATATTTCCTAAACATTTAATATCATTCGATTCACAAAAGCTTTATTTATAGATTCAATTTAAAAAAAGTATATATTTTTAAAATTCATAAAGAACTTTTTGCAAAAAACTAAAAACAAACATGCATTTTTAAAATTCAATGATTTTTATACAAAATATTTTGATATCTGTTATAATTTTAACATTTTTCGATAAATAAACACGAGTTTAAAGTTAAACGAGCCACACTCGAAATTATTTACCGTGACTTTTGTGCGTTTTATTACTGTGGCTTTTGTACAAATAATTTTATGTATACACAAACAATTTGATAGGATATTGATTTATCATTCTATTTTTTAGTTGTCATAGAAATACATTAATTAAGTTATCTGATTAGATGCGCTTTTATAGTTGAAGATCATTTTTAGAAAATTATTTATTTTCCCCACTTTAAAATATTACAAAATTTCTATTAGGTATCCTAATATCATTATGCCTGTCGCTGTAAGTAAGAAAATAGCAATTAAATAATTAATTTTAAAACATTAAATGACGTCATCAAGATCATTACGAAACCTATGGTAAAATTATTGAATACCCGGTTAGGTTCATTGAATGCCAGGTTAGGTCATCTGTACGCCCTTGACGATTGGTTAGGTTAAGTCGTGATATTTTCGTTGGCTTTAACGAAAATATCATGCCTTAACCTAACCAATCGTCAAGGGTGTACAATTAACCTAACCGGGCATTCAATTAACGTACCCGGGCATTCAATTAATCTAATCGGGCATTCAGTTGACCTAACCGGCCATTTAATTAACCTAATCGGGCATTCAGTTGACCTAACTGGGCATTCAATTAACCTAACCGGGCATTCAGTTTACCTAACCAGGCATATATATATATAACATATCGTTCAACATCCACCCTGGCAACGCCTGGTCGCTCTGCTAGTATATATCTATCTTATGTAAATATATATAGTGAGTTCAAATTTAGTTTTGGTGTTTACAAAATTAATATATGTACAGTATACATATAACCAAAGATTTTAAGTTTTATTTTAAACATAAATAAAACTGAGGTTAAAAGAATTTACAGTATTTCTAACAATAAATGAATCCATAATCTTGCAAGTAATAAAATATTCTCTTAATATCAACCATTTTTAGAAAATCAAAGTTACCAAATAAATATAAGAATTATGAAATAATAATAATATTACAATCCATACCCAAACGGATCACCCTGTATAATAAATATTCTAACGTATATCCAATGCAAATACTAAATATAATTGTTGCAGAGAATAGTTCTTCAAATGAAATGTTGCGGAGGATTACGACGTAAGTATTTAGTATTGCCATATACAGGGTGATAAAAAAGTTAAAATAAATTGTTGCCCATTATTTTCGGCCTTTTTTTTCGATTGCCCTGTATAATACCGACTTCCGTAACACTCTTTCATTATATGCAAACTACGTAATACGTAATAAGACCATGTGCAATAGGAGGAGTATTCAAACCTATAGTCCTATAGTCCTCGTAAGATGAACGAGAATAACGCGTAAGTACTACCGATAGATCAGGGTTGTCGAACCAGGGGTGCACGGAACACTTCCAGTGGGTGCTTGAAGAGTACCTGGGATACACTTTTTTCTTGCTTTCCCTGTACTTTGAACGTTTTTCCTTTCTCTTTTTTGACACTGAGAAGGTTCTAGAAGTGGGGGGGTGCAAGCGCTAAAAAAGAGCTGATCAGGGATGCACGGCCCAAAAAAAGTTAGACAACCTTGCGATAGATACATATTACAGCACATACTTTCAAATTGGCACGGGATTTGTGTGATCCGTCAATAGCACTTACGAGTTAAGCAACGTTACATCTCTTCATTAGTTGGATGGGTGATCCTTCTCTGCGTTGAAATGATGTAGCGACCCTTGGTTATCGTTTGGATTCCACGCAAATTTGTAGGTTCCCTCCATTACATGACCTTTATCGTGATGGACGAGGTTAAACAATCCCAAATTCCTATATACCATGAGTAACACAAAGAAACACTCCAAATACTTATTTACAGTAAATCAAATACTCACAATTATTAAATACACAGAGTAAATATTAAGTAAAAGCGTTGATACACAGTACTTGAAGTTATTCAAGTACCTCGGGGGAAAATGACATCCTTTATTATTCAGAAGCGACATAATACTGGTATTTCTAGTAGACTAGTAGAGTGGTACTTAGAGTATAGGTCAAAGATTACTAACAGACGAACTCCGGTCCACATCCAAACAGCGTAAAAAGGTAAAAAAAAAAGTTTATGACACATTTATATTGATTAAAATGTCTACCTTAATTCTGTAAATTGTTGTATATATTTTATTATAAGCATTGTTGTAACATTATGCTTTTCATTACAGAAATAATTTGAATGCATTTGTAAACGTTGGTTTACGAGAGATTACTGTACTTTTTCTAAAGGCTACAAAAATTGTATGAGTATATATACTCGTAGAATTAAAGCTAATATTACATTTCAAATTAAAACATCCTAAAATACGATACTTTTCATGCAAGTTCCAGTAATTCTATATGTATGTATATACGTATATATATATATATATATATATCGGGTGGTCCGAAAAAAATGACGCATTTTTAAAAATTAATATCTCAGTAACCCCTTCCTTATCATGACAATTTTTATATGCAAGATACTTTCAAACTTCTTTTTTGAATGCAAGAAACGGAATTCTGATATCTTTTATAGTTTTCTCGCAATTAACAAAAGTAACAACATGGGTCAAAAAAACGAATATCATGAGAAAGGAAAAATTTAATCAGAAATTTAACTAATTAATTTACAGTAAATGATCGATTGGACCACCACTCTGTTGACACACTAATCTAAGTCTTTTCTTCCACACAAAAATAATACTTCTTACTTCATTAATGCCAATTTCTTGCCAAGATTCAAGTATTTTACTTTTTAATTCTGATTCGGTGAATTTTATCGTCGACCTCGGTAAACCTTCTCTTTTAGTAACTCCCAAATTGAGTAGTCCATAGGATTACAATCTGGGCTTTGTGGTGGCCACTCATTTTTCGTTATTAATTTTGGTGTATGCTAATCAGAAACGACTGTGTGGCGTAGCTTGTATGCGACGGTGCTCCATCTTGTTGAAATATGAAATCATTTTCTTGATACAGGCGACGACAATCCGGCAACAATTTTGTTCTTAAAAGTTCAATGTAATTTGCAGAATTCACCTTTGTCTTTTCAGTTTCAATAAAATGAACATCTGTCTTGCCATTCCAAGAGACCCCTGCAGATATCATAACCTTTTTGGAGAATCTTGACGTTTCATGATACAATCTGTTTATTGAAATGTCACACTTTTTACCACGCCCGTAGACAACATCATTTTGACGGTTTCGCGGAATTTCTAGAGTGAAATCTTTTTCATCCGTGAAGACTATCTTTTTAATATCAACGACAGAGAAATTATCAAGTAACTTTCTGCACCTTGTTTTTCTTTTATCCTTAACAGTATCACTTTTTCTAGAAGATACTATTCTTTTGAAGGCTTTTAGTTTTTGTGCTTTAATTATTCGGTGTACAGAAGTCTTTCCAATATTCAAATGTTTAGCAATTGTTCTTTGTGACAAATGACTTCCTGGTTTATCTTCTGAGAGCAGATTTTATCGTTGATGTAATCCACATTTTCTGGAACCGAAGCTGTTTTAGGTCTACCGCTTCCTGGTTTTCTGGCAGTACTTCCCGATTCGCGAATCTTCTTTAAGAGTCTTTCCACTGCACGCCTTTTCCACTTTTTGCCGGGAAACTCTTGCAATAACCTTCCAGTCTTCCATCCTTTTTCACAGTAACAATTTTTAATGAGAATACGATCTTCCTCTGACAACATCATTAAGGGTACTGACGAATTGTTAAAAAATAAAAATATCCACAATTTGACTTGTTCATTCCTGTAGAGTTTTGTAATAACTTGCAAAAATATCGCATGATATCGTATAAAAATGATATCGTATAAAAAACGGATATTATATTGCGATTTTTGTTTTTTTGACCCATGTTGTTACTTTTGTTAATTGCGAGAAAACTATAAAAGATATCAGAATTCCGTTTCTTGCATTCAAAAAAAGAAGTTTGAAAGTATCTTGCATATAAAAATTGTCATGATAAGGAAGGGGGTTACTGAGATATTAATTTTTTAAAAATGCGTCATTTTTTTCGGACCACCCGATATATATATATATATATATATATATATATATACACAGACCGTGCATGGAACAAGAAACTCTTCTGGGGAAAATTAAATCCACTACAGTCCGAATAAATAATGATAAATGACAAACACTATATTTTTTCTTTTTCATGATGTTAGCCCGACGTGGGCAACGGGTCACTCGCAAAGAGGCCCCAAAAATATACAAAGCTGGGTCCTATCTGCTTTGCAGGTGAGAAAAGCTATATTTTTGGGGCCTCTTTGCGAGTAACCCGTTGCCAACGTCGAGCTAACATCAAGAAAAAGAAAAACTATAGTGTTCGTCATTTATCATTACTTATTCGAACTATAGTGGATTTAATTTTCCCAGAAGAGTTCCTTGGTCCATTAACGGTCTGTGTGTATCATGAAAAACCTCAGAGGACCATTCTGAGTTCAATCATATATATATATATATATATACACACACACACAAAAGATTGACAAGACAAAAGTAAATAGACACCATGAACAAATGACAAAGTTCATCAATGTAATGCCAGAACGTGTGTCAGCTTTACATAATACAAATGGGAAAGCAACACGATTCTAAATATATTGATTCAATTAATCTGTTATTATTTATTGACTTTTATTATTAAATAAAAACTATGGAAAAAACCGAATGTGTATTTTCTTTCGTTATATATATATATATATATAATATATATATTATATATATACACAGTATATATATATATACAGGGTCTGTCAAAAAAAACTAAGCCAATTTGAAATCTCTATAAAATGCACAATTTGATAGAGATTTCAAATATGTTTTTACACTAAATAAATAAAAGGCTCATAAATAATCTGTGATAATTTTATAACTTTATTTTAAATATTTTAGGAGTTATGCGGTTATTTCTACAGATTGCGAAAATTTCAGTTTTTCTCATTATGTAATATCTTCCTTTTCTCTTTTCAGAATTTGTTTAGATTTAAAATTTTTCGTGAATACCTCTAAATATGCCATTCTCACATGAAGATAAAATAATTATAAAGCATTATAGAGTTGAAAAAGGTTATAGTGCAAGGAAATTACTTTCTGAATTCGATTATAAAGGATGGACTAGAGCGGGTTTAGATTACTTATTGAGAACTATCGATGAAACAGGAAGCATTGAAAGGAAGGTTGGTAGTGGGCGACCAAAATCAGTTAGAGTAGATGAAAATATTCAGAAAGTGGAGGAACGTATCCTTAGTCAAGAGGATCGACCTGGTAGCCACATGACACCTGCTCAAATATCAAAAGAACTAGAAATATCAGAATCAAGCGTAAGAAGGATTATTAAATCTGATCTGCAATTTAAACCATTTAAAAGAGTGCATGGACAAAGATTGTCAGAAGTAAACTGTCAGAAAAGAGTTGAGAAATCCAAACGTATTTTATGTATAATAACTGAAGATAAACTTCCCAAGACATTTTTTACGGGTGAAAAACGTTTTACGGTAGAGCCACCAAGAAACTCACAGAATGACCGGGTTTTCTGATGTTGCGAAGAAAAATGAAATCCAAGATGAAAGACTGTACGCAACAAGGAGTCACTTTTCTTCAAGCGTCATGGTTTCTGTTGGAGTGTCCAAGTTGGGAAAAACTTCAATATTTTTTATTGAGCCAGGAGTGAAAATTAATGCTCAATATTATTCAAATATCCTGCTTGAGAAAATGCTTCCAGAAATGAGAAACTTGGCTAGTCAAAGTTACTTTATTTTTCAACAAGATGGTGCAACATCACATACTGCCAAAACAACCATCGAATATTTGAAAAAGAATGTGCCTGAATTTCTGGAACCGAATAATTGGCCACCTAACAGCCCTGACCTAAACCCTGTAGACTACGGAATATGGGAAAACTTGGCAGAGAGAGTGTATAGGAACAGAATAAGGGATGTCAATCATTTGCGTGAGTTGATTATCGCAAAATGGGCAGAGCTCCCCCAAGAGCAAATAAATCGAGCAATAGACGAATTCAGACCAAGATTAAAAAAAGTGATAGAAATGCAAGGGAATCATATTGAACAGTTCTTTTAATTTTATTAAACTAAAAATTATCTACAGTATATCGTAAAAAAAAAATTTCATGTTAAGTAGGAGAATCTCACTTTTTAGTTAATTAATAAAATTAACAATTCTGAAGATATCGTCATAAAAATTTAAAGGATAATAGTTGATTACCTATACTTTATTGTGTAAAAAATTCAACTTAATTACGTAAATGGTTTTGTTTTAATAAAGGTTTGAATTTGGCTTAGTTTTTTTGACAGACCCTGTATATATATATTATTATATATATATATATATATATATATGAGTGGTTAAGACGCTGGGCTGCTGTTGGGGCGTGGTTCGGATTCCACGTTAAATTGTAGGTCTAAAGTGGAGTGAAAAAGCTTGACCTTCGTCAGAATGAACAATTCGGGCGGAAGCTAACCAAAGGTTATGAAGCAGGGGTGGTCGTTAGGCTTGGTGGTCTTTTTTTTGATTGGTTAGTGTCTCACATAACCAACTTTTGGCCAAAGGTTCCAATCTATTTCCTGTTTACTCCTTACTGTAAAATAAATAGAGTTCTGAGATTTTTGGGACACACTCTCTCTCTCTCTCTCTCTCTCTCTCTCTCTCTCTCTATATATATATATATATATATATATATATATATATATAATATATATATATGTTACAGTCAATCTGTGAAACTAGTTATTTCACGTAATGCCTAAAAATTTCAGACATTTCGCGTAATTCTATTAAGCGATTAACGACTTCGTGAAGGTTAGGTTAGGTTAGATTAAGTTGATTAGGTTTGGTTAGTAATGCGTATTTCCTATGTTTAAGGGTCAATCGAATTACGCGAAATGCCTGAAATTTTTAGGCATTACGTAAAATGACTGGTTTCACAGATTGACTGTAACATATATATGGAGAGAGAGAGATAGAGGAGAGAGAGAAAGAGAGAGAGAGAAAGAGAGAGAGAGAGATACGCACGCTATAATTTACCTCATGTCATCATGGAATAAGGTTTGGTTTACAAAATTGCCTTTTAGAAGTTTCATATAGGAAATTACTTTCTGAATTCTTATAGTTTGGATAATTAATTATACTTATTACTTATTAATCGCTCGTAAGTAATTCCATTCTAATCCCCCTTTTACAGTAATTAACCTCATATAATAAAGTCAATAATGAAATTTCTTTAAAATGAAAATAATGCCGATATGGAACTGTTTAATTTCACTCATTATTATATTAAAGGTTAATAAATTCTTTTACTTAGAAAAAAGTGGATCTTTTCCTTTGTAGCACCTCCAATTTCTTACGCCCTTGACAACTTGTTAGGTTAAGTCGTGATATTTTCGTTAAAATTAACGAAAATACCACGAAAATATGCTCTAATCGGGCATTCAATTAACCTATGAAAGAACAATGGGGGATGCTATAAAAGAACACAGTAAAACAATGGTGGTGTCATAAAGGAAAAGATCCAAAAAAGTTGGTCTTGCTTCCTTGCTTCTCTTGTTCAGTTTAAAAACGTAGACAACCTCTTTCAACCTTTCAGATGTTCCGTGCGATGATTCCTCATTTCACGAAGGTCAAGCTTGTTGCCGCTCCTGTCGCCCTCTGCCTCTTGGCAAATTTAATGTCTGAGCTACGGTTTGTGAATTCAATTTAACCTTTCGTGTTAGATTATATTTCCTTTACTAAAAATAATATATTCGTAAATACGTGAAAATTAATTCCTTAATTATTTTACGGTCTGTCCAAATACTTAAGTTTTATACAAAATCCTGAATTTTTGTAAATTTTAAAATTAGCTCTCCAAAATCCAGTTTCGAAATCTTAATAAATTTTACTTTCCCAATGCATCATATGTAGAAATTGTGTGTGTATATATATATATATATATATATATATATATATATATATATATATATATATATACACACTGTAGTTCACCCTAGATCCGAAATTAAGGATGTCCAATTTTAATCTTTTTAATGTAGCTCTTACTGTTAGTTTTATTGCTTATATTTACTATTATTATTTGGTAGTCTTTTTCGTTTTCCTAAAGAACAATTCGTACCCCTACTGGGAAACAATAAAGTCTTTCGAACTGTGACTGACCAGTTTTGAAGTCTGGGTGACGCATGATTAAACTGTCACAGTTTTAAGTGTGAAACTTTGAGTTTGGTCGGCGTTATTTCATGAAATTTTTGAGAGATTACTAAACTAAGCTCCGCAAACTGTTTCATTTCATACCTCAGTGGTCAGCATCCGTAGGTTAGTGGGTAATAACAGTGTTTCCCTATAATCGAAGTGAATGCACTAAGGTCGGAGATTTGACTCCTGATGATGCTGGCAACAATGATCGAGAAGATAGTGTAATGGTTGGCATTAGCTGGGCTGAACACTGTGCCAGTTTCTGTAAAAGTCATTTATTAATCACCACCAGGTAACTATCGTATTTTTATTTTTTACAGTTTAGTTTGTGTGAAATATTAAGGTTTGTTTATGAGTGTTAACTGTTTGGTTACACGTACTTATTGCGTACTTGCCAACCCTACCGATTTGAAGGCTATTCTACGAACAACATGCAAATAATATCAAACCTTTTATGCTCAAAATGCACTAGAGTGCATTATTTAAGGCTAGATTTTTAAAAATTTCCCAGGGAGTGGCATACTCCCGGAGCCCCCGCCATTGATTGCAAATCCTATCGCTTTTGCATATCAAAATGTTGGCTAGTATGTTATTGAGCTGAGGCTCTTATACTGCTGATGGAGTCATCAAGTATCTTTGAAGAGCCATCAAGTTTGATTATTCGAGTTTCATGAAAGGAAACTGCGAATAAAGGGGTCGCCGTGGAATTTACATCATAACAGAACTCTTGCCGTCCAAACCCTAAAGACAGAGTCCTCATACTAAGTTGCGTCTCTTTTCATGTATATAAATTTATATAGTTGAGATAGCAGATGGAGCAAATCAAACAAATATAAGACATAGTTTACATTCAGCATACTAAATCTTTTGAGCGAAAAACTTCTGTGCTCCACAGGAGTAATTGTATCTAAGTAGTATAGCCGCAAAAGGGGAGAGTGCAGGAATGTTGCAGGTTATTATGTAATGTTGCAAAGGGGGGGTTGTTGCAAAGGGGGTGGGGGTTGTTGCAAAGGGGGAAGGGGGGTTGTTGCAAAGGGGGTTGTTGCAAAGGGGGTGGGGGAAAGGGGGGTGGGGGGAAAACTTGGAGGCGGCGTTATCCCCCAAGAGAAAGGAGGAGGAGGAGAGAAAGGAGGAGAGGTGTTCACCTGGCAGGAGCCAAGTGCACACTAAGACTTCCAGCCGGGCTGGCGTTGTTTTATAGGCTCCTAATCAGCCAGAATCAGCCAGTTGGCTGAGCCAAGGTGAGAGAGACCCTGAAGGAGAGAGAGAGAGAGATGCCTGTAGGAGGGAGAGACGCCTGAAGAAGAGAGAGACGCCTGTAGGAGGGAGAGACGCCTGAAGGAGAGAGGATAGGTACACATGCAGGAGTACATGCTGGAGGTACACATGCAGTAGGTCACATGCAGTAGGTACACACATACGTATACATGCAGGAGTACACATGCAGTACACATGCTGGAGGTACACGCACACATGCAGTAGGTACACATGCTGGATGTACACATGCAGTACACATGCTGGAGGCAAACATGCAGGAGAGAGAGAGAGAGACGCCTGAAGGAGGAAGATACATGCAGGAGAGAGAGAGAGAGAGAGCTGAAGGAGGGAGAGAGACACCTGAAGGACAGAGTGGAGTTCTCCCCCAATTTATTTTCGTTTCCCTAACCTAAGAGGCCACTATGGGGTTTACCAAAGGGCCTGAAATAGAAGGAGCAGAGCTCCTTACTCGGCCGGAGCCGAGGGGGGAATGGTTCTTCGCCAGCTTCGCGATCTTTTATAATCCTCTATTCTGGCTGAGTTGCCAGATAGCGCAAGGTAATCCAGATAGCGCCATGTGTCCCATTAATCGTGTAACACATATATAACGGCTGTTATTCCAAATGTACTTGTATATATAATAAACTAATGAATCATATAAAATACCACAATATATATTTATATGGTTATACAAGATTCAACCGTATAAAATAACACAAGCGCCTCTTTCATTACGCTTTAATAGAATTTACAAAGTTACCCTATTTCGTTAGACAGAAAACGAATTTTTATAAGGGTTACCCAACTAATTATCCACCATTCAATAAATAATAGCAAACGTGAATAAAGAGTTCCAATTCAATGGGTAAACTATATCGACATAAGCTTATTATTGTAACGTTTGCTCCCAATATCAATTTTCCTAAATAACAGTAAAACCAATTAATTATGAAACTTCATTTAAATACAGCTTCATTAAACTTGAAGATGAACGAAACAAATAACATACTGTAGTTATCCATAATTCCAGATAGCGCCATGTGTCCCATTAATCGTGTAACACATATATAACGGCTGTTATTCCAAATGTACTTGTATATATAATAAACTAATGAATCATATAAAATACCACAATATATATTTATATGGTTATACAAGATTCAACCGTATAAAATAACACAAGCGCCTCTTTCATTACGCTTTAATAGAATTTACAAAGTTACCCTATTTCGTTAGACAGAAAACGAATTTTTATAAGGGTTACCCAACTAATTATCCACCATTCAATAAATAATAGCAAACGTGAATAAAGAGTTCCAATTCAATGGGTAACTATATCGACATAAGCTTATTATTGTAACGTTTGCTCCCAATATCAATTTTCCTAAATAACAGTAAAACCAATTAATTATGAAACTTCATTTAAATACAGCTTCATTAAACTTGAAGATGAACGAAACAAATAACATACTGTAGTTATCCATAATTCCAGATAGCGCCATGTGTCCCATTAATCGTGTAACACATATATAACGGCTGTTATTCCAAATGTACTTGTATATATAATAAACTAATGAATCATATAAAATACCACAATATATATTTATATGGTTATACAAGATTCAACCGTATAAAATAACACAAGCGCCTCTTTCATTACGCTTTAATAGAATTTACAAAGTTACCCTATTTCGTTAGACAGAAAACGAATTTTTATAAGGGTTACCCAACTAATTATCCACCATTCAATAAATAATAGCAAACGTGAATAAAGAGTTCCAATTCAATGGGTAACTATATCGACATAAGCTTATTATTGTAACGTTTGCTCCCAATATCAATTTTCCTAAATAACAGTAAAACCAATAATATGAAACTTCATTTAAATACAGCTTCATTAAACTTGAAGATGAACGAAACAAATAACATAGTTATCCATAATTCCAGATAGCGCCATGTGTCCCATTAATCGTGTAACACATATATAACGGCTGTTATTCCAAATGTACTTGTATATATAATAAACTAATGAATCATATAAAATACCACAATATATATTTATATGGTTATACAAGATTCAACCGTATTAAATGCAAAAAACTTCACTTTTTTTTACGTGAAAGTCAAAATATGAGACCGTATAAAATAACACAAGCGCCTCTTTCATTACGCTTTAATAGAATTTACAAAGTTACCCTATTTCGTTAGACAGAAAACGAATTTTTATAAGGGTTACCCAACTAATTATCCACCATTCAATAAATAATAGCAAACGTGAATAAAGAGTTCCAATTCAATGGGTAACTATATCGACATAAGCTTATTATGTAACGTTTGCTCCCAATATAAATTTTCCTAAATAACAGTAAAACCAATTAATTATGAAACTTCATTTAAATACAGCTTCATTAAACTTGAAGATGAACGAAACAAATAACATAGTTATCCATAATTCAGCCCACGAATAACGAAACGAGATGATCATTTACGATACAATTCGAAATACGATAATTTACGATACAATTCCACCAAACGAGATGAAAACTTATGAAACATACAGCCTCATTCCCTGCGAAGAAAAAATGAAAAAACGAAATTAAAGAAACGAAGAAAGTTGGATTTCCCCAAGACACAGTCCACTATAGCGAGGTTGGTTTCGGAGAATTCGAACGAAAAAGGTCTCTAGGGACCTTTTTCGGGCCGAGAGATTATCCTTCTACAAGCTATTCGAGCAGAAATCACCACTGACTTCAGATATTAATTTTATCATTCTTATTACTTCTACAATGAAATATTTACGCGTAATTTGTATGGTGTCATATAGAAATATAATGATATATATATATATAATATATATATATATATGGGGGGGGAGATCTCTCACCCGTTCTTCGGCCCGACCCCGTTTCATTGTAGAAATAATAATAATATATATATATATATATATATATATAAATATATATATATATTATATAAAATATATATATATATATATATATATATATATATATATATATATATATATGCCCTTTGGATAACCTTTGGTTAGCTTCCGCCCGAATTGTTCATTCTGACGAAGGTCAGGGAAAAAACGTACACACAATATATATATATATATATATATGCTACATACACAGACCGTGCATGGAACTCTTCTGGGATAATTAAATCCACTATAGTCCGAGTAAGTAATGACAATACCGCCTCGGTGGTGTAGTGGTTAGCGTCGCGGACTACGAATCCATCGGCCCAGGTTCGAGACCCGAGGGCAGCCGGCGCGCAGCAAAGCCCAGCTGTTCCACACAATAAAGAAGTGGTTGGTAGATAAATGGGTACCCTAGGAGGCCTAGTGGTCAAGACGCTGGCTAATGATGGGAATATATCCGAAAAACATCGTAATGCACGATTTTTTCTATGTAGCAATAATAATTAACTCTTTCAAATACGTGATTTAAAATAACAGGACCATTTACCCGAGGCAGTAGTATATCCGAAAAACATCGTAATGCACGATTTTTTCTATGTAGCAATAATAATTAACTCTTTCAAATACGTGATTTAAAATAACAGGACCATTTTACCCGAGGCAGTAGTATATCCGAAAACATCGTAATGCACGATTTTTTCTATGTAGCAATAATAATTAACTCTTTCAAATACGTGATTTAAAATAACAGGACCATTTTACCCGAGGCAGTAGTATATCCGAAAAACATCGTAATGCACGATTTTTTCTATGTAGCAATAATAATTAACTCTTTCAAATACGTGATTTAAAATAACAGGACCATTTTACCCGAGGCAGTAGTATATCCGAAAAACATCGTAATGCACGATTTTTCTATGTAGCAATAATAATTAACTCTTTCAAATACGTGATTTAAAATAACAGGACTTTACCCGAGGCAGTAGTATCCGAAAAACATCGTATAACCTAATTTGCAACTATAGTTTACCTTGACTTTCATATGCTTCTATCCTGTTTTATTAATAAAGATTTTTAACTTTTAATAACGTATGAATAAAGATTTTTAACATTTAATTTTATTTTAGTATTTATTCATGCCACGCCGCCTTAGACCACAGCTTAACGTTGAAACCGAATGTTCTTTTTAAAATATAATTAGGATATAATTTCTTTATTATAAAATAAGTTAACAATTATGTTAACAAACAATACTAATAATTTGTAAGATATAATATAAGGGACTACCATAGAAATGTAAGTGCCTATAATTCGATTTTATATATATGTTACTCGTCCGGTCTCGTTATAGCGGATTGGTACACGTCATAGCTCCACCCAGCTACATCGGCAGCCAATCACGACGGACATCTGGTCTTTTGGGCGGAGCTTGGCGAATGTGCATATAAAAGGGGATATTTTCAGTTGGGAGTAACAGTAGCTATTTTCGCATCAGTGAATAATCAACCATGGACCTGTACGTCTCCCCAGACTTGTATGAAGAACGTGATACTGCAGCATTAACCACAATTAGCCTTTTCAATGCTGTGATTGTGGCGAACTATTTTCGACGCAAACCGTAGAAGATATTTGCAGTGACGCTCCTTACAACCGACGCAAGGGACTACCATAGAAATGTAAGTGTCCATAATTAGAATTTTATATATATACGGAGAGTTGTAGTATTTCAGATACTAGTCAAAAATGTCAATCAATGTTATTTCCCCATCATGCTAAAATCGAAATTGGTAATCGAACCAAAGATATCTTCACATAATGGAGATCTGTCTGTCTGTCTGTCTGTATATGTTTTCCTTTAAGGTCCGATGAGGATTTGACACGAGTTATACAATCTTTTGAAGGGAATACGGATGATATACTGATCAGTCAGCAGTGTCACACATCCTCCACCATGGACCTGTACGTCTCCCCAGACTTGTATGAAGAACGTGATACTGCAGCATTAACCACAATTAGTCTTTTCAATGCTGCTGATTGTGGCGAACTATTTTCGACGCAAACCGTAGAAGATATTTGCAGTGACGCTCCTTACAATCCGACGCAAGGGACTACCATAGAAATGTAAGTGTCCATAATTCGATTTTATATATATATACGGAGAGTTGTAGTATTTCAGATACTCGCCAAAAATGTCAATCAATGTTATTTCCCCATTATGCTAAAATCGAAATTTTTATGGCGTTCACTCCTCGAACCAAAGATATCTTCACATAATGGGGATCTGTCTGTCTGTCTGTATACTCTGTATATGTTTTCCTTTAAGGTCCGATGAGGATTTGACACGAGTTATACAATCTTTTGAAGGGAATACGGATGATATACTAATCAGTCAACAATGTCAAATAATGTAAGTGTTTTTCGATCTTTTTGGGATAAGAAGACGCAATATATTTTCATAAATTTATTAAATGAAAGAAATCAGTACAATAAACGAATATACAAATATACGAACAAAAACATTATAATATACAACGAGTACGTACAATTGGAAAACGGTTTTTTATCTGTCTGCATACCATTTCATCGTTTCGGTGAGTGTGACACGGGTCAAATAAATTTAAAAAATTTATAAATTCTTTATCATTTGACATATGCATGAGAAATGAGACACAGTACATTCCGCAAACATTAGTAAAATATCCCTGCATACGAAATGGGTTCCATACAACTTCGGGAATATGTAACTGAGCGAGAAATTTTACAATAATAGGGTCACTCCAGGGTTGAGTACCGAGTGAATCAAAATAGTACAGGCGCTGTCTATTTTTAAAATAGACAGCGATCCAGTGAATCCCTTCATTACCGATGATGTCTGTGTTCGACTACCGCATTCTCGCGTACTTGGCAAACTCAATGTTTCGCAAACACGCCGATAAATTTGGAACGTGTGACTCGCTCCATTACTTTCTGAAGTGTATTAGCATCCATTTTAAAAGTCAGTGATAACGCTTCTAAATCTATCTACTTCTATTAGGGCTTGCGATTCGAGATATACTAGTACACTAATAGGAGCGTCTATAGGCTTGGCGAATTCCAGCCGCACTGAGATGTTACCGCTCTGCTGTGGTGTTAAATGGGTATTTACGCTAGCAGATAAGTCAGGTGTAATGTCAAACGGATAAAGGTTAAATTGATCAATGAATTCTTCCTGCGTTACCCCATTACCAAGCTCATCACAATCACCTGCAATATGGGTCAGATTACTATAGGCTCTGGCACAAAGAGGTAACACAGCGTCTGATGAATAGTCCGTACCCATTGTTCCACCCAAAGCAGTGCCATTAACGTATAGAGTTATATTTTTAAGTCCGAAATTCTCGAATTTAAAGGCACTCTTTTTATATTTTCCATTCACCGAAGCGTGGTCCTGCATGCCGATTAATATCCTTTTAGGAAGATTTCCCAGGGCAATGTTTTCTATCTGCTTCGATGCCAACCCTGCAGGAACCGTATATAGTTTGATCTGCACTCTGTTAATAGGATATTTCACTGTAGCGTTTAGTAAATTTTTCTCAATTTCTAGTTGTTTTGGTGAACTTAATTTCACTCGCCGTACGCGGAGGTATGTGTCCATAATGTGAACCACAACGGACTTTGCGCCCTCTTCTTGATTCGCATCCAGATTTAAGCAGATCTCAGGACTCGTGCGGGTGAGCTTTATTTTCATATCCACCCCGTTCACAAGCAACTTCTCCTGGAAAGTGAAATCTGTGTGCAACCGTCCAAAACACTCGTATATTTTCTTTTTAGAATTTTTAAATTTGTCCTTTATACTATTTTCATCTTTAGTTTGATAATATCCCTCCGCACTTAAAAAGGTAGCCTTCGCTTCTTTGGAAAAGTTGAGGACATTTTCCAAATAGGCTCGTAGATGATAGTACCCCGTGCCTGCCGATATGTTGGTCTGATTTAAATATACGTCACACTGGTTGAATATGGCGTGCAGAAAGTTTGTTTCAGGGTATACAGCATATTTGTCATCGCAGGCCGTTCCATCAGAATGGGCTATACGTAGCTTAGCGTACATGTGCACACAGCTTGGATCAAAAAAGTAAGGACCTGAGCTGGGTATCACGAATTCTATAGGTGCACTCGGGGAACTAATTGTGTTTAAAGGGTTAATTGTAATAAAGTCACTGTGCTCAATAGAAACTTGGGTTGGCGGGAGCTCAAAAAAGGACAGCTCCGACTTACAGCATTGTGAACTACATGGGTGGATGAAGCGTGCCATGGCGAAATAGTGACTCCTCTCTCGACAAGTGGTAAACAAACTATGATTCATGAGATCAATATCCTTAGCTTATATCAGTCAAAAAAGTGGTCAACCATAGGTTTCATTCGCTTACAGCATTTCTTTTTTGATAGCCTTTTACGTTTAATACCACGTGACCCCTTCTTCTTCTTCTTCCGGGGCCCTCCTTCTTCCCGCCACCACGCATTTTTCTCTTTGCATCTTTGATGATTTCGTTCCGTGTACGCTTTAAATGTTTTTTTAGGGCTTCTTTAGGTTTAGCCCCGGCCAATATGTCTTCTGCAGTGTTAAGGCCTGATTGTAGCGCTTTCCTTCCAAGGTATCTGGCACCCCTCTTCAGCAAAGGAACAGCCGTACGTAGTATGGATGAAAAAATGGATCCAAGTCCACTACCGCGCTGGTATCGCATCCCTCGATAGACGGTGAAAGGCTTTCTATCCATTATAACTCAGTGCGTCGAAAGTGTAGCTTCACTGTTAAGCTCCCGTTACCGAATGGGAAGTTTTCGCCCTCAATCGTTCTTATATATATTGTGATATTGGTTATTAAATTAGTTGCGACATTCACATAATGGGGTCTGTCATATGTAATACTCAAACTCCTTCCTCTATGGTTGGGGATGTGAGCAATGCGCAGCAGGCGTGCCTGGGTATCCCCAACAAACTGGTGCTCCACTATATTACTGTAAATATAGCACATGTCTGGGGACCTTTCAGCCAATTTCTCCATCTTCAATTGATACATTAATCTGGACAAGTTATACTGTGTCTCGTGAAATGTGTCTCTTTGGAAGGCTGCGCTATATCGGCCGTTGGTTAGAATTTTGAACTTTCTATGTTCTTTAAGACATCTGTTAGTCTTTGATTTTAGGATTAGTGTATGTGCAGGGTTGTTTACGATTTCATATACTAAATCATTCGTAAGGTTTGAGTTTCTTAAACTTACGTTTAAGCCTCTCACAACATCCTCGGCCGAACCATATTGACCCGGCCCTAGTCTTACTTCTGTACTGTAATACCGTGCAATCTTAGTCCAAGCGATGCGCATAGTTTCATCCATAGCTACCCCAGCTTTTTCACACTCGTCAATGTCTCTAAGAATCGTAAAAACGGTTTCTTCATGTTCAATATTTAAAAAGACGGTGTCCAGCTGAATTTCGCATATCCCCACCTCATACGAATCACGACCCAATTCAATGTGCCCATGGAGTTCTGTTACAAAGTTGGCTAGCGTGTTGTTAGGGTGTACAGACAGGGACGAGGAGGACGGGAGTGTGACGTAGAAATGGTTAGGAGCCATGTTGCATACTATTTAAGCTTCATTATTGCATCAGCTTTTATATAGGTGTTGAAGCTTTCTGGGTACCCTAGCCATTTCACCAGGTACATTTTTCTCCTTCCTGAACCTTTGCTTCCTAAAATTTTCTCAATTTTAAACACATTTTTTTCTAAATTAAACGCAACTTTCTGCAATTCCTCGCGGTAAAAGCCTCCTGAGATTTCTTCCCCATTCAAATCTTCAATGTAATACATCATTATCACACCTTTAGGTCTCACAGCCCTAACTTTAAAAATCTCGCGTGTCCATCCTTGCTCAAAACCCTTTGCGAATTTATTCCCCGAACGCGACAGCCTTACATAATCATTGATTTTGAAGCGCACAGAGTGTGGTGGTGGTGGTGGTGGTGGTGGTCCATCTCTTCTCGGGAGCGTACCTCTTTCTAAAACTTCGTTAGGTGTTGCCCCAATCGTGCGATGGTGTGAGCGGTTGTAGGATGATGCCAATGGTTCCAGAATGTCTAGAAATCTGTATGTGTTTTTATGTGTAAAATAACGGTGCATGCGTTCCTTTATGGTGCGCTGAACTCTTTCAGCTAAAGAAGCCTTATGTATAGAATTGGTTGTGTAATAGCTGATATTAAACTCTGTCAACATATTCTGAAAAGCACGGCTATAAACTCCTTCCCCATATCCGTACAAAAATAGCCAGGAACCCTGTTTTCTTTTAACATTAGCGTTTTGGTGCTTTAGCAACTGTTTCAGGTGATTTATTTTCAGAGGAACTAGCCACAGATATCTAGAAAACACGTCTATATGAATAGAATGTAGCGGTAACCATCGTTATACACAGAATATCTTTGCATGTCTGTAAATCTGCTTGCCAAATAGAATCAATCGAGGAAGCCGTTGTCTGGCTGTTTTAAACCTTTTTCTCACAGGTATGAAGAGTATAAGCGTCCTGCTCCCTCAAAAATCTTTCAACATCTTTTTTCCTACTCCGTAACACGTGCAGTCTATCTACGCCCCCGTAAGAGGATGGGGTAGAATGTCATAATACGTTTAGTTAATACGTTAGCCATTTGCGTATTTTAGAGGCAGGTGGGTAGGGTTGGTTTAACCTCTTCTTCTCTCTGAAAGGTTTACCGCGGGGGTGACGGCGTCTTCAATTGTGCCACAGCGTTGCGTGTTCCAAGTCTTTTAACTGTTCAGATTTCCTATCAACGTTTTAGGGACATTTATTTGTTGTAGTCTTGCTTTAATATGCTTCCATCCTGATGGTGATGGCCTATCCCACTTTCTCACCAGATCATGGACAATGTCTACGATATTCGATCCCTGTACCTTTGATCCTTCCACAATGATCTCGCCTGTATCGGTCCATTGTATGGCTGGATCCTCATTCAATAGATTATAAAGACTAAGCCTTTACTCCTCAATGTATGTGGGAGGGTACTTTTAATACATGTTCGATATGTTGTGTGGCTAATCTTTTTGGTTGATCAGCTGTATCGTCGGACACAGATCCTATGTCGCCATCGGCCCCCGTGCTGTGCCTAATAACCACAGGGAACTCCGTAGGGATCTTATAATTTTCGTACTCGTGAAGAAATTTCTGCAGAGCTTCTTGGTATAAGATTCTTTTATCATCAGGTGTTTTTTCACTGTTTAATAGGGCTAACAATTCGCTTTCCATTCTTTTAAGTCTGCTTTTACGGGGATCTAGATCCGTGTCTCTTTGCAGTGAAGCGTACACCTCGTGGGGAATCACTACCACTTCTTCATTATATTAATCTAGTCAGTAAGGGCCCAAAACTGAAAATAAGATGGGGAGAAATGACCCTCTGTTTGCACAATAACTCGTTTTTTCTTCGCTACAGTTTGACTTTTACGAGCGAGTGTACGTAATGTTCTTGTAGCGGCGTAGGCGAGCCTTCTGATGGGCTTTCATTGATACATTGCAATTTATAACGTTAAGACAGATTTCACAGATGCATTTTAAAAAGTCGGCGTCGATATTTTTAATAAACATCTGCTGCATTGCCGGGGCAGTCGATGATAGATTTTTATTAATTCATGGTATTTCTTTAGTCTCTTTGTCATTCTGGAATATACACCGTTTCAGGCTCGTTTGGAAATATATTCGTTCGCAGAAGCACTCTAAACGTGTTTCGCGGATGAAGGTCGCAAAGCAAATATCCGTAACGCTTGCTTGTAGCTTCTTTTAAACTTCCAAAAACTCCTTACGCTGATTCGGGAACATTTGATTGGCTAATACCCCAATTTGTGATACATCTCTACGTTGCGCGAATAAGACTAGATATTGCGTATTTAACGACACATCGCGCATGTATCTATTTTTGAAAAATAGATTCTGATTGATGAAGAACACGCTTATGTTAAGATGGTGGGAGTATACTGTAAATGTCTCGGCAAACGTTTTATCCATCTCCAACATGAGATCGTCAATTAATGATTGTGTTCAGTTCCCTTTAGCGAATTAACGTCATATACACCTTTGTGGAACAAAATATCATCTTGGTACTCGTTGAACGCTGATTGATACGTCGAATAGCACCATATAACTTTATGCACAAATTTCGAGAACATCTCCCCTTTTCTTTAATGATTTTAAGCATAAACACAGTTTTACCACATCCTGTAGGTCCAGATATAATACATGTGGATGGGCTCGTGAATCTGAATTTTTCTACAGAGCCATTTCTAACACGTCACACTCCTAAGTGGGTCATTTACAAAATATTACAAATTTTGAGTGCTGATCCTTATATTTCTTCTCCCACAGAACCGACGATGAGGTAGAGCACCCTATCATTACGGATGACCTCGACGACAGTGTAGTTGTGATCTCCTCCCCTGAACCCTCACCAGCGATACAGGTTGCACGTCCAAAGCGGAGGTATGAGAACCCCACATCAGGTATAAAGCGGCCGAAATACGTACCTGTTGCAGCAGACCCCCAACCCTCAACCTCTACGCAACAACCTCCCCAGCAGCAGCACCTAATATACCCACTTATTCCGCCCCCGTTCTGTTAAGTCTACAATAATAGATCCCAACCCTCCTACGCAACAGGGCCCCCATCAGCAGCAGCACCTAATATACCCCCTAATCCGCCCCCCGTTCTGTTGAGGATGTTATTACGTTCGAGTTAGTGCGCGCCGCAGCCCCCACCCCGCCTTGACTAGAAATCGGTATAGAGTCAGGGTCGACCTAGAGCCCTGTATAGCAATGGTATTGAGCGCGGGATACGCAGGGTAGTACAGCGTATTTATAGAGTTTGCTCTTCAGAATTGCGACGAGCGTGAGGTCAGGACGAGTCTGTCCTTTGGGTTCGGGTCAGATGACGGTGATGTAGACGATTATTGGGTGATAGTACCGTTCAGACGTTTGGCTGCTGAAGATGTAGAATATATATTAGGGCGTATAATGCAAGCCGTCCAAAGTAGTATAGCCTTCAATATGGACAACTTCACGGTAAATATTGACCGTGTATTCCGTGTTGCGGTCATAGTGCCATACCGTACACTCTTAACTTCAATTCTCCAACTATTTACCGAAGGCATATAAACGTCGATCGTGGTTGCGGCTTTATAGCAGTACTTTAGCACGTATGTTTACTGTACAAAATACACGGACTCAAAAATTTGGCTGCCTACGATCGTTGAGCGTGCCCGTAAACTAGCTGTAGACTGTGAACTTGAATTTGACTGTAATATGGGTCCTGAAGAGCTGAGAAAGGTAGAACAGGAAAATGAGTGTGCGCATAGTTATATTTGGTTTGGATGATCGCCGCCGGACTGTGTATGTTTTTAAAAGCTGTGTGAGAGATCGTACAAGGCCCCTACTTATTTTAGGATTGTCAGGAACAACGTATCTCCCCATCCGTAATATAAGGGGGCTTTACTCGAGTTATGACAAAAGTCGAAAATATGGGAGACATCATGATTTGTGTAAGCACCAAATGTGAAAGCCGTGTAGTTGAGAAGAGAGACTGTGATGTGTGTAGACGCACATTTTTCAATAATAGCTGCTTTGATCTCCATAAATCAATTGGTACGTGCAGGAAAATGAGAATCTGTGAATGTGGTATGTTTCACACAATGGATAATTGGGGAAAATTTAAGCACAAGTGCGACGTAATTCACTGTCCTACATGCCAGGAGGAATATAAGGCGGATGGAGTAAAGCATGTGTGTTATATGAAAGATGCTAAGCCTAAAAATAACCCTTGTATAACTGTGTACTACGATATAGAAACATATACGAACGCTGAAACCAAAGAGGTAATTCCACATTTACTTGTGAGCCAGACCATCTGTGATGAGTGTATGGGTATCGAATGTGACGAGTGCCCCAAATGCGGTAAACGGACAAACGTTTTTAAAACGAATGTCAGCGATAGTCCTGTGAAACTATTTGTGTCCTATATTGTCAAGTTAGCCGACAAGTTCAAAAAAATGACTGTGTATATTCTCGCCCATAACGGGGCAAAGTTTGACACGCAGTTCCTTTATAAGGAGTTGCTTGAACACGAATCCTCTGAGATATTTACAGGTGATCCATTGAAAAGAGGCAACAAATTAATACAGATGCAGATAAGAGGCAATGTACAATTTAAAGATACTTTATTATTCACACCTTGTAAATTAGCAAAGCTACCCAAGGTGATGGGAGTAGCAGCTGAAGTTTCCAAAGGATACTTCCCATACACTTTCCTCACCAGCGAGACTTTAAACTACGTAGGCCCACCACCCCCCAAACATTATTTTGACTGCATGGATGAACGTGAAGACTTTGATCGATACTACGACAGTTTTAATGAAAGTAACCCTTATAATATAGCTGATGAATGTGAGCGTTATTGCGTGAATGATGTGCGCGTGCTTAGAGTATGTTTCCAGGCCTTTAGAAGTATGTACATAGCCCGTTTCAAATGCGATCCACTGCAAGTCGCAACCACCATCGCATCATTATGTTTTACGGTGTTCAAGAATAACTTCATGCCTAAAGACACCTTAGCCATTATTCACCGAAACAACCCCCGCAGTTACGGAACAAGGCTATTTACTGGCTCATACACCTGCAGCAACAAACAGGTGTATACATAAAGCACGCCCGCAACACGGGTGAAGTACCCATTAAGATTAATGGACGTGTTTTTTGGGTTGATGGGTTAAGTGAAAACCGTGTCACTGGTGTGAAGACTGTGTACTCCTTTAACGGTTGCTGGTGGCATGGATGCCCCCGTCCTGAGTGCGGAGTCACCGGAGATATCAACGGTAGGTCTCCTGCCGACTGTCTTGCATCGACCCGCACCCGCGATCAACTTATAGGATCACAGTTCACTCACAAAGTCTTGTGGGAGCATGAATATGATGCACGGATGGAGACAGACGATGTATACCGTGAGGAATAAAAACGATCAAGCGTTCAATGGTGCTGGATCCTCTCAAATGTGGTGATAGCTTGTTTGGAGGACGTACAAATCCTTTCAGACTATACTTCCCACCTACGGAGGGCGTGAAGCTCCATTACTACGATTTCTGTTCTTTATACCCATACGTGATGAAGAGCAATCCGTACCCCGTGGGCGCTCCTGAGAAACTGGTGGGGCCTAGCCTACCATCCATCAATGAATTTTCAAAAAATTTGAATGATCATTACTTTGGGCTCTCTTTCGTAGACGTACTCCCCCCACGCAATTTATGGATGCCGATCTTACCTGTCGTTATCGACGACAAGCTCATGTTTCCCCTGTGCGTGAAGTGCGCGGAAGAGGATAACGGCGAATGTAACCATATACCCCACCAGCGTAAGATCAGAGGCGTATATACAAGTCCTGAGCTGGCCCTAGCCGTACGCCATGGTTATAGAATACTGAAGATACACGAGGTGTGGAGGTTTCAGAAGCTCCCCAACCTTTTCACACCATATATAAACGCCTTTTTGAAGGATAAGGTTGAAGCATCAGGGTATCCGCGAGGAGTTGATACCGAAGATGAAAAGTCTGCCTATATTCAACGTTACCGCGACCGCGAAGGTATACAACTTGATCGTGTCCAAATTGTAAAGAATCCTGGCAAGCGCTTTAGTGCAAAATTGTGTCTAAACAGTCTATGGGGAAAATTTGCGCAGAATACCGGCAGAGGGAACATTCATTTGGCACAAAGTTATAGCGATGTCTGGGATTATGCCAATGCCCCCGATAAAGAGGTCATGGAGATCGTGAATGTAGGTAATACTTACGTAATAAAGTACAACAACACTGAATTTGCCACAGATACCTCAAGGGTTACAAACATACCTGTGGCGAGCTTCACAACAGCCTACGCCCGTATAAAACTTTGGGGTCTATTGCATTCTCTTGGGCGGAGAGTATTGTATGCCGATACAGATAGCGTGATATTCACAGAGAGGGAGGGTGATTACATGCCCGCTATTGGGGAGTTCCTCGGCGAGCTCACTGATGAGATCAAGGATGAGTATGGGGACGACGCATACGCCGACTCTTTTATCTCAACAGGACCTAAGACTTATGGGGTACGGGTCAGGGTAGGGGATGAAATGAAATATATCGTGAAGGCAAAGGGTATTACGCTCAACCATGCGAATCGGGAGGTTGTTAACTTTGAGTCGTTGAAGGATCTAGTATGTTTGGAACCTCACCAACTAATTGTAGGCACCCACAATTTTCGGGCGCAGAAGCTGGGAGGCGTGAAGGAACTTAGGGGTACGATGGTGTGCCGTAACACCTATAGGAAACGTTACCAGTTACCTGGCACCTATGATACCGTACCTTTGGATACCAATGATGCTTCTAACTCACACGTCTTGTATATAATCGTATCTATTTGTATATATATATATATATATATATATAACTTGAATATCTCGAATCGTATTTGTAAATATATGAATATCTCAATAAATCAAATAGCGTTTCACTTTCTCCTGTTGTGTGTGTGTGTGTGTGTGTGTGTGTGTAGGTGAAAGTTCTAAGCTCCGCCCACTGCGTGAGTCATGCTACTATCTGGGAGTCCCTGCGTGGTCAGTCGACCGCAGTAAGCCCGAGAGATCAGACGTGTATTCAGATCAGACGTATATTGAAATGGCTACCTTTAATATTGCTTGCACAACGTTTATGAAATGGTATTCAGTAAAGTGTGAGGATGTGGTGGATACCGAAAAACTTCCTATTCCCCCCTCCTATGCCTCTTTTAAAGCCACATTGGATTGTGCGAAGTTCCAAGATGTACAAATACTCTACGGATGTTCTGGTGAGACTGTTGAAGGCTTTCGTTGCACAGACGATGTGCTGAAGTATGCTGCAGGGCTAAACTTTATAAAGTCTCACATACACCGTGAAGTAAAAGAAACAACGCGTGCAGAAGAGAAGCAGCAGGTATGGATAATGAGCCTTGTGGATGGGTGGTGTGACAAGCGGTATTACGTCATGCTACACCATGTCGATTACTCATACCCTACGTCTGAAAATGTGAATCTCGTGATCATGGACAATCTTAGATGTTTTTATCACTATATTAACGTATATCATGATGAGGTTCATAGTGAGGTTGTGGCTAGTGCCATGCGTGAGTTTTTAACAGATTTTAGAGACGAGTATCGTTTGATGGGTAGAAAGGAAAAATATGAGCATATGTTCCTCTCAAATAGTGCGCCGGAGTGTGGGAGATGATTAGCGCCTAGTTCTTATCCAAAGTGCGTAGGCTGGTAGTGACGAAACGGAAAAACAAATATGTGCAACAATTCGAGTCGTACGAACATGCCCATTCACGTATCATCGAGTCAGCCGCCCGTCGAACCGTTCCTGCCTGTGCCTCACACGGCTCATAGTTATCTCAGAGCTTGAACCGAGTAGACGTGCGCTCCTCGAATACGATGGAACTTCCTTTGAGCAGCATTCTCAACGCCTCGTACGATGTGTCCGTGACGAAATCGTTGCGCGTGTTCAGGCGTAATTCCGGTACCATTAGCTATGTACTGGAAACGGAATGTAGACCGACAAACAAACGGGTTTATTTAAGTATCGAGGAGATGAATAGAATCTTTGTGATAGTTGATAAGTGGTGTGAAGATCGTTATAAAATACCTGCTAACGTAGGTACAAGAAGAGAGCAGATTAGTGAGCGCCCTCATACGCCGTTGTATGTACGTTGTGTATAAATAACGATCGGCCGTGCATTGATATAAGGCTGATGTGGAAGAATGCTTCTGATAATAACGCTCTTATTCCTACGCGAAACCGTTTCATCCTCGACAGAATGTTTGAAATCGTCGGATTCCGTAAACTGAAACCTATATTAGACGCGCGTGTTACGGATATGCTTTATTTTGATACAGTTCTTGAATACGCATACACTGCTCTGCTCGATGGGTTTACCGAGTGTAGGACTGGTGAGAATGGTCTAGTGCTGGATGTTTATTTAAAAAGTTTAGACTCTTTGAAATACCATGAACTTTGGTACAAAGCAATTGATCGGTACAAGGCTGAGCTCACCTACACCGTTCACCCTGAAGAACTATTTCTTTATATAACGCGCAGTTGCCGTAACGATTTAGAAGATTATTTCAATTGCCGTTATGTTGAGTGAAGAGTTCACGATTGAAAAGCTCGAGTCGGTAGAAATAAACCCTCGATTGGAAAAGCATTCTTATAAACTTGCGTTTAATAATGTAGCTAACGATGAACTCTTTGTGCGTGCTTTTGATTGTATTCTAGACGTATTTAAAGATGACTTGCCAACCGGTTGTAAAGTGGGGACAAAAATAGTACTGAACGATATGAAAGCCATTCATATCGAATACAGGTTTCCCTATACTTTAAGCGGTGAAATATTATTAAGCCGCATAGACTGCGTAATGCAGAGCAATAATGATGTAATTGTAAACTCGATTAAGACCGATTTTAGTATTTTGAAAAAAAAGTGAATTGTATATATATTTTGATTATACGCATATTTCTATTGATTTGTGTTTATATATATATATATATATATATTTGCTTGATATTTCTCCTGTACTGTTATGTACATATTGAAGTGTATATGAAATGTATATTTTATTTATATAACACCATAATTGTGTGTGTGTGTATATTTCTCCTGTACTGTTATGTACATATTGAAGTGTATATGAAATGTATATTTTATTTTATATATAATTATGTGTATATATTTCTGTTATGTACATATTCCTCAAATGTATATTTATTTTCTATATATTTATAATAAAAAGAATGATGCAATGTTGTTTATTGTTATGCCTTCTACTACCGGTATTCTGTATACAACAGGTATCTGGCAATATTTAAGCCTTCTAAGCCAACTGGCTGATTAGGAGTCTATAATAGTGTATACAATGGAATACATGGCGCTATCTGGCAACTCAGCCAACTGGCTGATTAGGCGTATATAATAATAATGTATGCAATAATAAAAAGAGGTATCTGACAACCAGCCAACTGGCTGATTAGGAGTCTATAATAGTGTATACAATGGAATACATGGCGCTATCTGGCAACTCAGCCAACTGGCTGATTAGGCGTATATAATAATAATAATGTATGCAATAATAAAAAGAGGTATCTGACAACCAGCCAACTGGCTGATTAGGAGTCTATAATAGTGTATACAATGGTACCTGGCAACTCAAGCCAATTACGCCAACTGGCTGATTAGGAGCCTATAAAACAACGCCAACTCGGCTGATTAGGCGTATATAATAATGTATGCAATAATAAAAAGAGGTATCTGACAACCAGCCAACTGGCTGATTAGGATAATAATGTATACAATGGAATACATGGCGCTATCTGGCAACTCAAGCCATTTACGCCAACTGGCTGATTAGGAGCCTATAAAACAACGCCAGCCCGGCTGGAAGTCTTAATGTGCACTTGGCTCCTGCCAGGTGAACACCTCTCTCCTTTCTCTCCTCCTCCTTTCTCTTGGGGGATAACGTCGCCCCCAAGTTCCCCCACCCCCCCTTTGCAACAACCCCTCCCCCTCTGCAACATCCCCCTTTTACAACACCCCCTTTGCAACATCCCCCTTTGCAACATTACATAATAACCTGCACATTCCTGCACTCTCCCCTTTTTCGGCTATACTACTTATCTACACTAACACTCGGATAGTTTGCAGTATGCTGATCAAGTGTCTCTTTTGCAGCCTATATTTTTAGGAATTGTGTATGTTCCATAGGATCTTTACATTTACTATAGAACTTATTAATATGATCCCTTTTTTAAAAACTAATAAGAGGCCAGAAGATCGAAAATACATGAACTGTATTTTCTGTATACATTGTGGTCGTCTTCTTCTTTTTCAGATATTCCAGTAAAATGACAAATCCTCTTCACCAAAAAGTGAACATAGTTCATACATGAATTAATAACCTCAATACTCGCTAACTATAAGGAGGGTAACAGCTACAGAGAAGTTGAAAAGGAGCTCAAAGTATCCAAAGGAGCAGTTGTAAAAAAAAAACATTTGCAGTCGATGCAGAAAAAGGTCAATTTAGCTACTAGTAGTAGACAAGATCAACCGAAAATGGACCTAACTAATGCAAGATAAGATCGTATTGTTCAAGACGCGGTATCATCCACTTAACGTTATTCCCATTTCATTTCGCGCTCATGAATGAAAATCTCAAAGGAGTCAATTCTCAATTGAGCATACACATTTTCCCCACTTTGGTTCAGATTAGGTCAGGTTGGTTAATGTTAAGTTAGGTTAAATAAAGTTCAGTTTGGCTAATTCCGTTATTTCCTAACCTTTCTCATTTCGTAAAGGTACGAAATAGGTATGAATAGGAGTGACATTCTTTCTCGCATGAAGAAATATGGAAGAAATGTGGATTCTAAAATATGGATTTCTCACTTTGTATAATTTCACTTGCAGACCACTAATGGAAATGGAAATGACATTTATTGGTAGGTAATCAAAGGCTCTCCTCAAAAAATCGCTTTAAAATATCTCCAAAAAATACACGCAACCATTCAGGAGGACCATGGAATTGCCGTAAAGACGTCCACCGTGAAAAGAAAGTGTCAACAACGGAAGCTACATAGAAAAGCTGCTGTCGGAAGCCCGTTTATAAATGTGAATAAGGAAAAAATTTGAGTTTGCAAAGGAACATCAAAATTGGTGTAATGAATGGAAAAATGTTCAGTGGAAACTGTTTAGACGAGAAATGAAATGGAAATGAAAAGTGTAGGTCTGTGAAGCGTCGGAGTCATCAGAACTTAGTCTAACTGTGTTAGTAAGACTATGAAATGTAGCGGTGGTTATGGACTACCGTTTTTATAAATCAGTAGTCATTTGTTGGAATTTATTTCCATACCGTGTCTCGTATTCCGTAATTTATCTATTAAACTGGAAATGAATATATTACATATATATATATATGTGGGATTGAACTCAGAATGGTCCTCTGAGGTTTTTTATGATATACACAGACCCGTTGCCCACGTTGGGCTAACATCATGAAAAAGAAAAACTAAAAACTATAGTGTCTGTCATTTACCATTACTTATTCGAACTATAGTCGATTTAATTTTCCAAGAAGCCAGGAGACTCTGTGGTGGAGTGGTTAGTGTCGCTGACTACGAATCCATCGGCCCCGGGATCGAGACCCGGTGACGGCAGGTGGCGCTCAACAAAATCGAGCAATTCATCTTTCCACACAATAAAAAAAGTTGGTTGGTAGATAAAAGACAATACCACTACCAATAGACTATAACCTAGTAAGACCATAACTGCATTACCCAGGACTCACAGTGGTTTTAGCAGGATGGGGCACCTCCACATACTGCTTGTGAAAATCGCAACTTTTTGAGGAAGCATTTTTTCGAGCGATTGTTCTCCCTTCATGAGCCAATGGAATGGCATCCATGCCCACCTGACCTGACACCCCTTGACTTTTTTTGCGAGGTTACGTAAAAGACAGGATCTATTCTACCAAGCCTAAGACAATTGAAGACCTAAAGATCAAAGTCTGTGGTGTAATCAACAATATCCCAGCTGAGCTATTTTCAAAAGTTATGTCAAACATTTGTGTGAGGTTGAATATTGTGTTAGAAAAAAAAATGGTGATTACACCGAGCGTACTGTTTAATTAACATTAAAAAACTCGTATGTTTTATGTACGTATTGCGTTTGTCTTTGTATTTAAATTGCTTTTTTTATAGCTTAGAATATTTATTTAGAAAGGGTGACATTTAGGAGACACCTGGTATACACAGTACAATTATACCAACGCCCTTGGAATTTTTTTTTTATTTTTTTTCCCTATGGGTCTGTAGCATATATATATATATATATATACTGTATATTATATATATTAAACCAGTGGTTCCCAACGTGGGCGCCACCGCCCCAATGGGCGTTTCAGAATCTTAGGTGGGCGCTAGGAAATGTAAAAACGTTACCTATTAATAAATCACTTATCCTGTTATATTATTATCTTTATGACGGGGCAGTAGCAAATATTGATGGGCATAAGGGGCGTTGACTTAAAAAAAGGTTGAGAACCAGTGTGTTAAACCCAAGATCCTTTTTACATGTCAGTTTATGTATATAAACTACAGTCTTTTCAGTGAATTAATTTGGGGTTAAACTAAATAAATAAATTTATAACAGACTATAAAATAATGCAAAAATGAATAAAATGGATGCAGTGAACGAGGCTTTGTTATTGAGGGAGAACGTTTGGTATTTAAGAGTGCTTAAATCATTATAAAAACAGTACATATTGCAGGATGGTTATTGCACTTATAATGCAGACACTTAAAGAAGCTTAGCAAGTACGAGACGAGAGAGAGAGAGAGAGAGAGAGGAGAGAGAGAGAGAGAGGATTAACAAAAGTAAATAGACATCACGATAATAATCCTCAAAAACAAATGGCAAAACTCATCAATGGAATTTCAGAACGTGTGTCAGATTTACGTAATGGAAAGGAGGGAAAGCAACACCATTCTAAATATATTCATTCAATAAAGCTTTCATTAATTACTGACTTTTACTCTCAAATCAAAATCTATGAAAAGAAAACCGAAGCAGTCTATTTACTTTTGTCAATCCTCTCTCTCTCTCTCTCTCTCTCTCTCTCTCTCTCTCTCTCTCTTCTTATATATATATAATAAAGCCATTTGCTTGAGCACATATTGAGTATATAGACTAGAAAAGAATTTAAATGTACTTCTGAAGCAAATGGCATCGTCTCATTATGGCATACTAAACACCGTTTCTAAAGATCTTAACGATTGCATTAAAGCCGTTAAAAACACATTAAATATATTTACTGTCAAACTCTAGCCTCTTTTTTCTAGAGTATCTCTCTCTCTCTCTCTCTCTCTCTCTCGATTTATAGGCTATACAGTGTGTATATATATGTGTGTATATATATATATTGTGTGTGTGTGTGTGTGTGTGTGTGTAAAAACCCAATCACACTATTTTTTGGAAAATGAATTTGGTAAATTTAGTGCCATTATTTGCACACAAAATATGATATCAATAACACAGGCCTGCGATGGTTTTGTTGTTCGAAATATTTTATCACTTATATAGTAATTTTTGTACGCTGATTCCGAAAATAATATTCATTTTTCGCCATCACGTACAGATTTTTCACAAAATGTCATATTTCATATCACATATGTAAGTAATTTTCATTAAATTTTGATTAAAAACTACTGCTTATAAATGCTTGGTTTCACTAAGACATTAAAGAAATGGAGAAGAGATATCAGGGAAGGTCGGATATCAGCATGATGGATGATTACTGCTGGATGTTGAAACGGGATACTCCAGAATTATTACATAAAAGAAAAGGAACAGCGCGTACACTCGAGACTAAAAGGCATAGTAGATCTCACAAGAAAACTCAGGACAAATAAAGATGAATATGTAATTGACGTTAATAGTCTTCTTTCTTTTTAAAGTTGTTTACATTTGTAATTAGTATAACAAAGCGAAATAGGTACCTCATTTAAATTGAAATAAATAATATTTATTTATGTTGTTGTTTTTTTCCCTTCCAGTTTGCAGAAAATCCTTACGTGATAGAAAAAAATGGACACCTTATTCGAAATCAGCGTAGCTGAATTATATAAAATCAGTTATTAGTAAGAAAACAACTCTTACAAAGTTATCATTCGTTGGCCTGTGTAATTATTAATTTGGAACCGTTTTTTTTATGGGGGGGGAGGTGAATTTTAAGGAAATTTAATGGAAACTGAATAAAAAAACGAAGAAAAATGCAATAATTTGTAAATAATTTATCTTGTTTATTTACATGACATAGTTCTTCTATTTTGGATTTTAGGCATAACCCCCAAAGTTACAGTGTATATTTTACGAGGAAATTATTAGTTCAGCCATTCAAAGAAGATACAGGTCTGTATAAATAGAAGGTTTTGGGAGGAAACGCATATTTCCGGTACATCTTGCTTCTGATGAATCATGCACCGAGACCTAAAAAGCCAGGAGTGTCTGCAGTGCATACTAATGACACAAACAAGCAAATGATTATGGAAAAATTGAACCGCTTTATGAATTATTATAACTCAGAACAGTGTTGCTTTCAGTTGTGATAAACCATTTACGAAAACCTCGCTAGGAACCTGGCAATGATACGTCTAGCTGTTCGTGCCCTGAATAGGTATATTGGTGCTTTGTGAAACACGGAAGCTTTGTTTAATGCTTAAAAATTTAATCTGTGTCGAAAGTGTTTACACACACACACACATATAGATATATGTACCAAAGGTACCAAAGAGAGAGAGAGAGAGAGAGAGAGAGAGAGAGAGAGGGAGATTATGGTTCAATATTTCATGGATTAAACATTTTCTGGTTTGTTTTTGAGATTTATTTCTTCCTTATTTTTTATTTCAACAACGGTTCTATTTACCAATCGAATCGCTTGAAATTTTTCCGCGTTTTAAAACTCTGAAGTCTCATTTATTGAAATATATTTTGTCATTTCTCTTTTCCTTATTTTGTCTTATTTTCATCTGACTTTTTATTCCTCTCATTTGACTTATTATTATTATTATCTCTTCTTTGCTACACGAGGGATTTCCATTTTTTACTTTCAATCCATTTTTGAGAAATTGCTTTGTAATTCGTCTTTTGATTCTATTTTATTCTCCTTTGTTTATCCCTCGCGTCGCATTTGTTACTATCGGTGCTTTGTTACTCAATTATCGCGATATATTTTCAGTTTCTGCCTTTGTAGCAGCTCGATGATGTTGTATGCTCGCTGCGTCATAGCTTGCCTTTTTCAAATTCAGTTCTGTCCCGTTTTTTTATGATTTAATTCATTGTCAGATTCAGTTTTTTTGTGTTTTTATTCTATTTCAGGAATTTCACGCAAAAAATGCAAAAAAGAGAAAAAATCCTATTAACTCATTGTTCGTTCTATTTATTCTTTTCGTCGGGTCAATGCGCGAGTTTGAATTTTCCATATAATAGGCATTTCGCACCAGTGGATAAGTTCGTTTCAGGTTGGCACAGATATTAATGATTGCGCATTCTTTCAGGCAAAAGTTGTATTTATTAAATTTTCGAATTTTTAAACCACTGGTTCCCAAATTGTTGTTCGCGGACCCCTGGGAGAGCCCGTGGGTTCAGAAGGTCCGTGACAAAGTAAAAAATATGGTATAATTTAGTATATCTATCAGTAATGATTTGTTCCCGAGAGAATCAAAATTTGTAGATGAATAACAAAACCGGCAGTCTGTAGGTCCTTTATTTCCAGACTTTTCGGGAAGATGTATTCCCATCCTCAGTGGCATCTACAAATAAATATTTTTATTTTACAGTGGAAAATATTGCAAAACTATATATAATACAGTATATAGAAATTAAACAAATGTTAAATAAAAATTAATATTTAAAAGTTAAAAAGTTATGGTCACAAAATCTAAGATAAAGCAAACTTGCGTTCACAGCTCAGTGAATAACACCGTTTCCCTATAAGCGAAGTGAAGAAAGACACTAAAGTCGGGGGTTCGAATTCCGATGATGCTGGTAATAATAACACAAAAGTTAGAGCAATGGTCCGCATTAGTTGGCCTGAGCGCTGTGCCAGCTTCTGGCCCTCCTCACTCATTATATTATTAGGGTCAAACAAAGCTTTGAAAGGTAGGGCTTTTAAGGGAGTTTAAAAATTGAGTAAAGGTATACTTATATGTATGAGGGAAATTCGAAAGTAAGGAATTACAGTGGTGATATTTCTCTGTATCTTGGGTCACAAGTCTAGGGTGTCCATACGTCCCGGTTTTCCATATTTTAAGAGTTATTAATTATATATTATGCGAATGTGAAACTATAAGGTGTGTATTATTATATTTAGTATTCAATTACTCTGTTAAAAAGTGTTTTCAAAATAAGCCTATAAGCTATAGGGCAGTGGTGGCGAACCTTTTTTGCTGGCGGGTCATTTTTGTTACTTTTGATTTAAAAAAAAACGAAACTGGGTCACAATAATTTATTTACTTATTATTTTTAGTGAGAAACTTCTCGTTGGAGTTTAGCTGCTAATGTTTTGATCCGAGGTTTATATTTAGTTGTCTTTAGTCTAGGGATGCAACGGGTAGCGCTTTTACCGGGTAATCGGGTACGGGTACCCGAAGTGTAATACCCGAACGGGTACCCGTACCCGATCGGGTATTGAAGACGTTCCAAAATTTGTTGGTTTAGTACCGCGACTTATTAACTGTGTGCAGTTCAAGCACTTGGCTTTACTATTATCTAATTTATCAATGACAAAATAGTCCCAAACTACGATTTGCCATTTTGAATGTTTTGTTAAAAAATATTATACAAAAAATATATCAAGAAAACCTGCAAAACAATGAAATTAAAATTAAATTAGAATTTGGTTTTTACTACCCGAACCCGATTTTTTAGCAATTACCCGATCGGGTATCATCGAGTAGTACGTTACCCGATTGGGTCGGGTACCCCTTGACATCCCTACTTTAGTCTCACACATGTAGCACTCATATCTGTGCCAAGGCGATTCCTAGTGGTGGATTTGACGAAATTCATGGAGGAAAACAACTGTTCACATGAATAAGATGAACCGGATTTTTTCCAAATGGACGACCCCATGGGATTTAGCTGAAATTTTTATTATACATATATCTTAATGTCCTGACAACAGAAATAATATTTTTTCCATGGAGAAATGCGCAGGCAGAAGGTAAAGTAAAATGAAGATCTTTGTCACAAGAGATATCACATTTTCAAGTGATTTTAAACTTTTTTTTGCGCAAAGAGCTTCTTGGTGTAAAATACAATGAAATTCAACTAAAAGGTGTTTCGCTTCTTGTTTAAGTAATTGAACAAATCCAACATTTTTACCAATCATACTTGGAGCTCCATCAGTCGTCACAGATATAACATTTCTGAAATTAATACCCATTTGGATGAATTCCTCCTTCAATTCATTCATAATATCCTGTCCTGTGGTTTTCTGAGGCAGTGTCATCAATTTAATTAGCTCTTCCTTCATTATATTTTCGGAATAAAATCTTTCAATAACTGCAAGACGGGCCTGTGATGTGACATCTGTACTTTCATCCAAACAAATTGAAAACATTCCAGCATTTGTGAAATCCAATAAAAGTTGATCAGATACATCTTTGTCCATGATAATATTCTATCTTTGACCGTATTTCTGTCCACAGGCAACTCATTAATACGTTTAATTATTTGATCTTTATTCTGAAAATCTTCAAATAAATAGTCTGAACAGTTTATAAAAGCTTCTTTTAAATAATCACCATCAGAAGCTGGTTTTCCGTGTTGAACAATGGTAAATGATAATTGAAAACTAGCTGCTGTAATATTGTTGTTTGGTTTAAAAATTCTTTTGAAAATAGCAGATTGTTGTTGCTGTTGGTTTAATTGCCGTATAATAATTTCACTCCTTTCCTCATCTGACATTGAGCGCAAATTTTTGTGGTTACTTTCAAAATGTTGCTTAATATTATAAAAGCGAGCAACAATGTCCACTTTGCAAATACAACAAAAAGCTTTATTATTTCGTTTAATAACACCGTATTTCACAGTCCACTCTTCATGAAATAACCTTCCAGTTCCACTACATTCAGAACTAGTTTTTGGTTTTTCTGTAGCCATTTTTTTATGGGTGATAATTTCTGCACTAATAATTTGGCACTCCCAAACTTAAGGACTTGAACTGCAAAACTGGGAAGGCGGCTCGCACCACGAGTCGGTTGTGATACATCCATGCACGTTTTTAAAAGTATACTATACGTTTAAAAACGTCTCAATGTGTATCAGCTGTTTATTTCGGTGGAAGAATAAAATAATTTTAAAACTGTAAGGCAGAAAATATTAAAAATTAAAGTAATATTTTATTTAAATAAGAGCTCGTGGGTCACTAAAAATTGCCTCGTGGGTCAGTACTTGAACCGCGGATCAGTGGTTCGCCATCACTGCTATAGGGCATAGATCCGCCCCTGTCCCGGTTTTTCCAAGCACAAATCTGGACACCCTAGACACACAGCTAAAAAAAACTTGACCAACATTCAGCTGTGTAGAATTTTGTCTAACTTTCAAAATATATAATTTTAGAATTTAGATAAAATTCTAGAATTACATATGAAAGGTAACTGCATGAAATGATACTTCAACCCACATATTAACCGTTGTTTTCCGTTCCAAAAGTTTTTTTTTAATACCAAGTTACTTACTGTACATAGATTTATTGTTTCAGTCACTCCTAGTCTACTATTGTGCTATGTACAGTATATGAGAATGTAATTATGTAAAAAATTATGGTGCTACTATAGCGTGATTCCTACCTCGATTCGGCGGTCTACCTTTTAATTATAGCTTCTTACCTTGTTTACTAATTGCTTGTTTACATTCCAATGTCCATCGCCCTTGACGATTGGTTAGGTTTAGTCACGATATTTTCGTTAGTTTTAACGAAAATATCGTGACTAAACCTAACCAATCGTAGGTAGACCACATACTATAGTAGCACCGAAACTATTTTTTAAATAAATAAAATTGAATAATAAATAGCATTTTATATTTATTATATTTTCATTTATACCTTGGATAGGAATCACACTCTACAGTACTGCAGTTTCGAACCAAAACGGGTAGGAATCACCCTATAGTATCGAAGTCACCGGTAGGAATCACGCTATAGTAGCACCAAAATTATTATACGATATCTATTTATAGCTATTTATAGGATATCTATTTATATCCATTTATACCTTAGGCTAGTTAGCCTACTGGATCGGCCGAATGACGATATTTTAGGGTTCATTATGAAGGGTTCAGATCTTTAGCTTTGACCTTAATGAGTGTGAGTCAGTTACTGTAGTAGCTTATAATGAAAATTTGCTCAACCATAAATTATAAGCCTTCATCCTTTAGGCTACATAAAATTTTATTTATACATAAGTGAAGATATCTCATTAAGATTTTACGTACAGTATCATAATAACATGATATAAAATTAAAATGTTTGAAGGGTTTATAACATTAGGCCTACGCCCTTGCATCAAACAAAAATAAGCTACATTTAAGGGTGTAATTGCTCTAACAATTTTTTTAGAATGACTTTTCCTTCTCTATATAGGTAAGTTACAGTTAATAGGGATGAAATTGGTTTGTCTACGTATCAAATCAATTTTTGCGGCGTTCGCCCTTGCCGTCATTCCTGCATAAAAAAAATGAGGAGTCTTTATTCAAACCTGCAGGTTTAAGTTTGCATACACAGTGGCCATAAATCCCTTTGCAGTGAAATTACAGCATATCTGTATGTTGCCCTCGTTTTTTTATCCAAAGGAACTTTGTGACCACCCTGTACATTCGCCAAACATCTCGTGCTGAAAAGAACTCTATACGCCTATAATAGAAAAAAACTACGAATTACCTAATCAGTAAAGAGACTCTTAATAACATTCTATATCACATATACGATACTTTAATAGCTAAGGTCTTATACAGGGTGTTCATAAGTCACGCAAGTGAATATGGTTAAGTGTACATGCATATGCACTTGCGTGAATTTATGAACGCCCTGTAGTTTTCATAAATGATGTCTCAGCTAATTTTAGATCACTCCCTTTATTCTAATAAATTACCTTTGTAGGTCAACTGAAGAGAGTTGGGCTCAGAATATGGTGGTTCACATCATATTCTTATCTTAAAGCTCTACACCTGCACAAGGTGACGATGATTAATTAAAAATTAAGTAAATATTTTGTATTTACTAGTAAATAAAAAGGGATCACCTGAAGATCAGGGCCCCCAGCCTTCTTTAGTTAACCTTATAAGGTTAACTAACGAAAATATCACGACTTAACCTAACCAATCATCAAGGGCGTACATTGACCTAACGATTGGTTAGGTTAAGTCGTGATATTTTCGTTAGTTAGTCTTATAAGGCTAACTAAAGAAGGCTGGGGGGCCCTGAGCTTCAGGTGATCCATAAAAAACACTGTGATTTCTTTATTTTCTCTCTTTAATAGGTGATGAAACTCTGATACAGGACTCACATTTTACAAGTTAACTTACGTGGTGAATTAACAATAATTTTAATATCCCCCATAAAAGAAGGCTGGGGTTGAAAGTGTGGACACAGTACTAAGATCAAAGAGAATTTTAAAACGAGATAAAGATGAATGCAAAAAACTTCACTCTTTCTACATGAAAGTCACAATATGATAATAAAAACCCACTCTAATAGACTCTAATAGACTCTGTCTGTTAGAGTGGGTTTTTATTATCATATTGAGATAAAGATGATTTTTTTCCACGGTGTATATCGTCAGACTTTCAAAGGACATATTTTACAGTGATATAAGGAAACATGTGGATCAAAAGCCGAGATCCCTTCTTCGCCTCCCTCCATTGTGAAGCAGTTAAAATAACTTTTCATGGAAATATGGCGAAAATGGATCAAAGTTTATCCAGATTTTGTAGATACCGGATCAATGCAAAGGATGGTGACAGGCTCTGAAATAATGGACTTTCTTTCTCTGTGTGCTATCCTTCCCTTTCTGTATTTCATACTTCGAAAGTATACTGTACCTTTTATTCTGGTGGCCAAATTATTTTCATAGGTTATTGTATGCTATATACTAGTGATGGATCGAATAACCGCAACCGCAACCGCACTACAACCGCACAAAAATTCACAACCGCAACCGTAACCGCAACCGCCGTTCCATAAGTGCGGTTGCGGTTGTAAAAGCTTAGTTAATTTTAATTTTAGGTTAATTAGAAATATTTCTTTTTTTAAAAAGAAAATGATGGGTCTCCTTATGCGTGGAGCGGGAACGTTGTACGATGAGAGGCGTTGCCGCTTGAAAGGTGAAAATGCAGCAAAAATATTATTCTTGAAATTCACACTGCCTGTCATTAGTTTGACATCAGTTTTTCAAATGAATAATAATCCATAACTTTCCAATGGGTGGAGGCTGGGAAAGTGGTAGGTGGGATGAACAGTGCGATGGGTCCTCGTCCCTCATCCTGGTAACACACTTAGTGCAAAATATGGTTTTAATTAATTTGACCTATTCTTTCATAATAGCTATATAAGTTTAGAATATACTTCATTTAAATAGTATTTATTTAGTAAATACCTTATGTTGAACACAAGTTTTGCAACACACAAATAGCGGTAGCGGTGTATTGCAAAACTTGTGTTCAACATAAGGTATTTACTAAATAAATACTATTTAGTATATATTATGTACCAAGTGTGGCTAAATCGCACTATAGTGGCTAAATCCAGTTAATAATTACGCATTTTTCCTAGTATATGATAACCGCAACCGCAACCGCGGTTGGAAAAATTCGACAACCGCAAACACAACCGCAACCGCGGTTGTGAAAAACCGACCACTCGATCCATCACTATACTATATACAACTACACACTACAACTTTAGGATATATAAACCTTTTCCGTTCTATGGGCACCATTGAAATGAGAGAAATTAAGATTTTTTTAAACTTATTTTAACTTTCTACACTATGTTAAGTTAATTAAATGCCCGGTTAGGTCAACTGAATACCAAGTTAGGTTAATTGTCAACTGTACGCCCTTGATGATTGGTTAAGTCGTGATATTTTCGTTAGTTTAAATGAAAATATCACGACTTAACCTAACCGATCGTCAAGGGCGTACAGTTGACCTAACCGGGCAGTCAATAAATTAAATCTCAAACCTAGATTATTACAGTAAATTAAAAAATTATTCGAACTAAGAATAAGATGGCCTATAGCCTACGTCTAATTTTCAACGCAAATTATCGTCAAATTTTTGAAGAACAGACAAATATTTCGGATCATCTGAAGATCACGACTTAACCTAACCAATCGTTAGGTCAACTGTACGCCCTTGACCACTGGTCAGGTTAAGTCGTGATATTTTCGTTAGTTAGCCTTATAAGGCTAACTAACGAAGGCTGGAGGCCCTGATCTTCAGGTAATCCAATATTTTTTGTTGTTATATTTATGTTCATAGCTGTTAAATTAAATAAATTAAATTTCTCCTATTCAAAATATACTGATTATTAATAAAAAGTTAAATAAATTTAAAAAATATTAGGAGCTATTGAAGAATAGGGACCCCAGCCTTCTTTAGTTAGGCTTATAAAGCTAACTAACGAAAATATCACGACCTAACCTACCAATCGTTAGGTTAACTGTACGCCCTTGACGATTGGTTAGGTTAGGTCATGATATTTTCGTTAGTTAGCCTTATAAAGCTAACTAAAGAAGGCTGGGGTCCCTATTCTTCAATATCTCCAAATATTAAAAGCACTTGGAAATTATATGGAATTCAATCATAAAATGATAAAGTGGTAACATTTATTAAATAATTAAGAGTAGGATTCGACGTGACGCCCATCAGTATCCCTGCACAGCTCAAATCGTTCCGCAGCATTTCTAAACACATTCTGGAGCATTTGCCGGGTTATGTTATCTGCAGCAGTTCATATACGTGTACGTAAGTTTTCAAGACTCGTAATCTTCGTCTGATAGACGTGCGACTCGATAAAGCCCCATGCAAAGAAATCTAAAGGGGTTAAATCTGGTCATCTCGCGACACAAGGTCTGTTGCTTCCGCGTCCGATCCAGCGATTTGGAAAACGTCCATTTAGATAATCCTGAACAATTTTGGCATAGTGACAAGGAGCACCATCATGTTGATAGACGACGGTACTAACATCCTATCCCCAATCAGCTGAGGTTCAAGGAATTGCTGCAACATGTCCAGATAAATAAGCCCCGTAACTGTAGCTTCAGCAAAGAAAAAAGGACCATAAACCTTAGATTTTGTTAAACCATCCAGACATTAACTTTAGGTGAGTCTCTTTCCCAATTTTGGACGAAATCATTCGGTCTTTCATCTCCCAAATTCGACAGTTATGGCGATTTACTTTTCCACACGTATGGAAAGTGGCTTCATCACTAAAGAGAATGTTGTCCATTAAATTATCACTCCAGATTTGTTCTACGAGATCAGCACACACAGCACTTCGTCGAGGGAAATCTTCCTCATGTAAATCATGTAAAACCTGCAAATGATAGCTTTTCTTCTGCAAATTAACTTTCAGAATTTTGTGCACAGATGACGTCGGGAGGCCGAGTCTGTGTGATGCAGCACGAACGGACGTACGTGGCTCCTCAGTGATAATTCCGCGTACTGCATTCACGGTAAGATCTGACATACACGGTCGTCCTGATCTTGCTTCATCATTTACAGATCCGTTCGTTTAAATTTGTTCACCAATTTTCGTATTGTCTTGTCTATTGGCCCCGGCTTATGAAATCTCCTTCTAAACTTCTCTCTGGTGTCATTGTATTTCTTTCCCTCGATTCGCCAAATTACTATTGCCACACGCTCTTCTGTATTCATTCTAAGGGCTTCTGAAAAGAAAAATAGAAAAAAATAATTATTTCACAAAAATAGATCCTGACTTTATGTACACCCTGTATATATATAAATATATAATATAATTTGCAGATGACATAAATAACCTACACCCATAAATTACTAAATAGTTATTTTTATAATAACAAATATAATTTCAAGTTCACTATACTGTAAGTACATTTGTCGATGTCAAAGAAGCAAAGTTCGCAGGAACTTACTGACAATGACAAAGGATGTGTTGGCCAATAAGGTGTCAAATAGCCGAGGCAATGAACATTCCACTGCTTGCTGTGAAAAGTGTGTGTATTTCAAATAACAAATATCAGTTCATGCTCTTCCTGGGCGGCTGAAGCCTTCAGGAAAGGACACTTCGTGTAAAAAGTCAGCGAAAATATATTCATGATAGACTGTGGCCTATGTAGCGAAGACAGTCATCCACTCGAACCATCAGGCGTTATCTTCTTAATATGGTCTATAATGATACGGTAGCAAGACGCAAGAAGTTGCTTACAGTACACAATATCAAAAGTAGATATCAATAGGTAGCGGATATTGATTCATCCATTTGACTAAGTGAAGAATTGTCCTTTTTTAAGGATGAATTCAAATTTTTGGCTTCTCGTAGACGACATGTATGGGTTCTGTTGGCGTTATGAAAATCAGTGAAACACTTGCAAGCTACTACAAAGTTAGGTGGAGCATTGGTCATGGTTTGGGTGTGATCTGGGCCACAGTGATAGTGTATGAAGGAAATGTAAATGCTACCCGGTACATCAACATCATTAAAGAGATTATTTTTCCCTTCTTATGCAATATGGTGCTTCTGCTCACACAATCCGGACAACTGAAAGACGAGAAGAAAATCATAAGCTCATTTCAGTGTCTAGAAAATTCTCGACTTGTCTGTAAGAAAATATCTGAGTAAACAACTTCCCATTGATTCTTCGATCCAAGATTTATGCCAGGAATGAAAAACGGTGTCACTCACACAGAATTAACTTAAAAACAATATGCAAACACATCGCTATTTTGCATAAAAGCAGAGGGCCACTGTTCCGAGCATTAAGTGCTCCGCATAAATTCACAGCTAACAAAGGAAAGGAAATGTAAGTAGCAGCTGTCAAATTAATTTATGTCTCTACGCAGTCACAACGAAACAACGTACGCCATTTACGAATAGGTACGTAATTCAAAATTTTAAACAACATATGCGTATATAGAAAGGGTTTTATATAACCAACAGACACTCAAGAAGCGGTAAATAAAGGTAAATTTTTTATTTAGCTTTTGGTTTAAGAAGAATCCTATCGCTCAGTAAAATTATAAGTATGATAATTGATAATCCTCATTCAAGGAAGAATTAAAGGTAAAAATATGTTTGATCTCAACACATTTGATAAATTGTAAATAACACTGCGTGATGCGGATCGAAAAACAGAACATAAAAAGAAATTTTGCAGATTCAATGACTTTATGCTGTACTGTCAGTTTCAAAAGTCAGGATACACTCGACCGAAAGATAAATATGCCTCAGTTTATCTCGAAGTTTGGAATTGACTGTACATAAAATATTTATAATGACGACCACATCACAAAGCTTCTTCAAATTTACTATCTGTGAATTGTACAACAAATATTTAAACCATGAAAATATAAAGCAAAGGATTAAATAATAGTAAAAATTAATCAGAAAATACAAATGAATTGGTTAAAATAAAACAGTGAACCGTTTGCAATTGAATATTAAAACAGTTTACATGAAATATTTTCACGCCATTTAATTTGTAATTTGAAGTATATATGAAAAGAACGAAACAGGGCTTCGCCTATACTGTAAATAAGGAATCAGTTGAGCGCTGAACTATCTGCATTAAGTTATAGGGAAACGGCTCACTGAGCTACGAGGGCTGGCTAGCTCAGTGGATAACATAATTCCCCTATAAGCAAAGTGAAGAACCATGGTTGGGGTTCGACTCTCGATGGTACCGGGAATAATAACACTGTACAACCAAGAAAAATATACACACTAACAATTATCATTTTTATGCTTTTTAAGGGGTGTACATTATGAAACAGATATCAGTTTTTGTGTATCATACACAGTTTTTTTGTATTTTGAGAGTAAATATGATATACTAGACCATGGGTCGGGGAACTTTTTTGGGTATTACCCAAAAATCTATTTGAGTAAACTGAAATTACCTCCAGACTTCAAAGTAAACAAAAACAAGCCAATTGCTCTTGAAATTGTTGCATATGGTGTCTCTCATACCGCACGCATTACCCCCAAAATATTTAAATGTACCCCATTTGGGGTAATTTACCCCTGTTCGCCGACCACTGTACTAGACCCTTTATATAAACGGTTTCAGAATGCATAGTTTCGGCTGTACAACATTTTCGTTTTGCTCCTTCCATTTGAAATCACGGGGGGAGTCTCAAATTTAACGGTTTCGACCTTGGACAGCCGTTCCGTCCTGGGCTGCAAAATGTCACTCAAACTGCATTTCCTCCACTCTTATTTATCTTTTTTTCCTGACAACCTATCTGATGTGAGTGACGAGCATGGAGAAAGATTCCATCAAGATGTTGCAACAATGGAAACACGCTACAAAGGTAAATGGAGTCCCGCAATGCTAGCTGATTTCTGCTGGATGTTGCAACGTGACCAGCCAGCCAAGACCTACAAACGACAGACCCAGGCAAAACATTTTTAAGGTGAATTTTTGTGTTGTTTTTCTGATACTATGACATTCTTCGCACATGTTAGTATATAACTGACTTTGATATACTAATAAATATTGTTTTCTCTTCTTTCAGATTAGTTGTATTTGGAGTTTTGTACGCAGATGAGGAAATAAAGCCTTGAATTTACTGTATACAATTATAATATATTCAATCAAAGTTCAAGAAAATGTAATGTGCTACGCAAAAACGGTTTTCATTTTCCTTATCAGCATAGATGATTTAGCGAATCTGACATAAAATGGTACATATATATTTTCAAAACTTAAATTTTGTTGTACAGTGTAATCAGGAGTTAGCGCAATGGGCCGCGTTAGTTGGCCTGAGCGATGTGCCAGTTTCTGACCCTCCCGACTGATCATTATTACAGAAGTCAGATAATCTATATTCTATACGGACTTGAATTCATACACCTGATCAATCGCGACAGCATTATCTTAAATATATTAGTGTGCTTCCATTTAAGTTGTGGAGGTTATTAACGCCTGACCTTTAGTTTTATCTACACTGAATATTTGATATTTCAAACATATAAATCTCTTTGCAGGAAATCCACAAAACTTTCAATATACCTTAAAAGAAATATCAGCATCTTGAGTACCAGATATTACAGTATATCGTAACATGTAACTTCGATCTCCAGTTTCTTAACATTTTTGCCTGTTCATTTTTACTTATCTGTAAAGGATTAATGTGGCACCGATGAGACAAAAGTGTTGGCTCTTTCGTCTTTCGAGGGTGAATTTGGATCAATGCCGGAATAGTATGGGTGCAAAAATGTAGAAGGGGTAATTAGGGGATGGGTGGATGCAAAATTGTAGATAGGTTAATTGAGGGATGCAAAAATGTAGAGGAGGTAAATGGGGGATGGGGGATGCAAAGATGTAGAAAACTGAATATAGAGTAACCTAACCTAAGCTAACCTAAACTTCAAAATAAAAAAGTACACCTTTGGTTAGCTTCCGCCCGAATTGTTCATTCTGACGAAGGTCAAGCTTTTCACTCCACCTTAGACCTACAGTTTAACGTGGAATCCGAACCACGCCCCACCAGCAGCCCAGCGTCTTAACCACTAGGCCACCCATGGTAACCATTTATCTACCAACCACTTTCTTCATTGTGTGGAAGGATGAACAGCTGGGTTTTGCTGCGCGCCGCCTGCCGTTACCGGGTCTCGAACCCGGGGCCGATGGATTCGTAGTCAGCGACGTTAACCACTACACCACCGAGGCGCATATGTACACACACACACACACACACACACACGTGTGTGTGTGTGTGTGTGACGCCACATTATGAAATTTATCAGCAACTATTTTAAAAGATAAAGAAAATATTTGTGTGTTTATATATATATATATATATATATATATAATATATATATATATATTATGCGTGTATGTGTGTCTGATATCATAATATGAACTATAATGGACATCATTCACCTGTCTTACGCATAACAGTGATACTACACTGGGGGTCGAACCCCTACGGCCGAACCCTTCTGCAGCATTTCAGTTCATTTGTAGGATTTGTTGTAGTATTTATTTGTTATTATTCGTCTTCTCCTAACCTTGTTAACCAACAACCTTATTAAGATGCATATAGAGACATAATTTAAAAATGAGTGAGAAGTAGTAATGATTGATGATTAATGAGATACTCTGGATCACCTGAAGATCTTTCCCCCCAAAGTGCCCATCTGAAGATCTTCCCCCCCAGCCGGATCCACCTGAAGTTACTCCGCCCGAGTCCGCTCCACCTGTAGATACTCCCCCAGTTTTGACAAATAAAACAAACAATTCATTCTATGAGATATAATGCCCTGTTAAGTTAATTGAATGCCCGGTTAGGTCAACTGTACGCCTTTGACGATTGGTTAAGTTGTGATATTTTCGTTAAAACTAACGAAAATATCACGACTTAACCTAACCAATCATCAAGGGCGTACAGTTGACCTAACCGACATTCAATAATTTTCCCATAGGTTTTGATTGATTTTAAGCAACTTTTACTAATAATTATATCCTGTTATATGTTATATAGCGCGGGTATAACGGAAAAGTACCTAAAATTGTTAAAAAAAAACCTGTGGAGTCTTGTTTACATTTGTTTAATCACTTTTTTTAACTGTGGAATCTTGTAGAAACGATTAAATTTTGCATGGGGGCAGATAACGGAAAAGTATCATAAATTTTACTAATCTGACATGAAAACATTCAATTTTCATATTTTAAATTTCAAATTTGTTTAAGTGTTTTTCCTTAGTTCACTCCTCAATATACCTCACCAGAATTAACTACTTCTATATCGTAGCTAAAATGATGTTAGAAAGTTTTATTACTCAGTAAAATGATAAAATAATTCTATTTTAGTTTTTTAAATTGAATACCAATATTTAAAGAAATTGATTTTCCTTATGTTGTAGGTATTTTCTTTCGCATCACCTGAAGATCAGGGCCTCCAGCCTTCTTTAGTTAGCTTTACAAGGCTAACTAACGAAAATATCACGACCTAACCTAACCAATCGTCAAGGGCGTACAGTTACCCTAACGATTGGTTAGGTTAGGTCGTGATATTTTCGTTAATTAGCCTTATAAGGCTAACTAGAGAAGGCTGGGGGCCCTGATCTTCAGGTGATCCTTTCTTTCTTGAACAATTTCAACAACAACAAAATTTTTCATTAAAATTTCAAGTTCCTGGTGGTCAATTTGAATAAAAAAAAATAGATACACTGTATAATTTGGGTTTAAAAAATTATTAAAATACTGAAAATAAAGTTACCATAATAAGATGATTTAACATATAAATTATAAAGTACAACTTAACATAGAATTTAGAATTATTGTTAATATGAGAGTAGGAGATTACAATAGTTTATAATATTTAAAGATTAGCTAGTTAGAGAAAATGTAAATTTATGGGCAACTTAACTTATCAAGCTCTGCCTTTTTCGTGAATGTAAAATATTTTTATATAATTACACTTTGAAATGAGTATAAATTATCATAAATAGTGTTTTTTTCTTTGTTCAGTTTTCTATAAAGATAGAGTTTGTTTTGTAATCAAAATTTGGAGCAAGTGTGGTTTACGTCCCCCTGTGGTGCCTAATGTAGTTTACGTTCCCCTACAATACATTATCCTAGTGCAGTTTGCGTTCCCCAACTTTGTCCGCGTATATCTAATCAAATAAAAAGTTAAAACTAACGAAAATATTACGACTTAACCTAACCAATCGTCAATTTATATATATATATATATATATAATATATATATATATATATATATACACAAACTCAGAATGGTTGCCTGAGAACATTATATGTTAAACACAGACCGTGCATGGAACAAGGAACTCTTCTGGGAAAATTAAATCCACTATAGTCCGAATAAGTAATGGTAAATGACAAATACCATAGTTTTTTTCCTTTTTCATGATTTTAGCCCGACGTGGGCAACGGGTCTCTCGCAAAGAGATCCCATAAATATAGCTTCCCTCACCAGCTATCTGCAAGCAGACAGGATCCAGCTTTGGGACGTGGATCTAGGGTTTAAAGCAAACCTAGATCCCTACACTCAGAACCTCTATATAAGTAAAAGACTCGTTGCATTCACGTCGTGTTGAATAAATCAGAAAAGGGGTAACTATTGTATTTTTAGCCAAAAAAAACCAAAACTTAAACTCAACCGGGACATTGAGCGTCCACTTTTCAAGGCACGAAACACGTCCGTTTAGTATACACAAACTCAGAATGGTTCCCTGAGAACATTATATGTTAAACACAGACCGTGCATGGAACAAGGAACTCTTCTGGGAAAATTAAATCCACTATAGTCCGAATAAGTAATGGTAAATGACAAATACCATAGTTTTGTTCCTTTTTCATGATTTTAGCCCGACGTGGGCAACGGGTCTCTCGCAAAGAGATCCCATAAATATAGCTTCCCTCACCAGCTATCTGCAAAGCAGACAGGATCCAGCTTTGGGACGTGGATCTAGGGTTTAAAGCAAACCTAGATCCCTACACTCAGAACCTCTATATAAGTAAAAGACTCGTTGCATTCACGTCGTGTTGAATAAATCAGAAAAAGGGGGTAACTATTGTATTTTTAGCCAAAAAAAACCAAAACTTAAACCTCAACCGGGACATTGAGCGTCCACTTTTCAAGGCACGAAACACGTCCGTTTAGTATACACAAACTCAGAATGGTTCCCTGAGAACATTATATGTTAAACACAGACCGTGCATGGAACAAGGAACTCTTCTGGGAAAATTAAATCCACTATAGTCCGAATAAGTAATGGTAAATGACAAATACCATAGTTTTTTTCCTTTTTCATGATTTTAGCCCGACGTGGGCAACGGGTCTCTCGCAAAGAGATCCCATAAATATAGCTTCCCTCACCAGCTATCTGCAAAGCAGACAGGATCCAGCTTTGGGACGTGGATCTAGGGTTTAAAGCAAACCTAGATCCCTACACTCAGAACCTCTATATAAGTAAAAGACTCGTTGCATTCACGTCGTGTTGAATAAATCAGAAAAAGGGGGTAACTATTGTATTTTTAGCCAAAAAAAACCAAAACTTAAACCTCAACCGGGACATTGAGCGTCACTTTTCAAGGCACGAAACACGTCCGTTTAGTATACCCCCTTTTTCTGATTTATTCAACACGACGTGAATGCAACGAGTCTTTTACTTATATAGTGGTTCTGAGTGTAGGGATCTAGGTTTGCTTTAAACCCTAGATCCACGTCCCAAAGCTGGATCCTGTCTGCTTTGCAGATAGCTGGTGAGGGAAGCTATATTTATGGGATCTCTTTGCGAGAGACCCGTTGCCCACGTCGGGCTAAAATCATGAAAAAGGAAAAAAACTATGGTATTTGTCATTTACCATTACTTATTCGGACTATAGTGGATTTAATTTTCCCAGAAGAGTTCCTTGTTCCATGCACGGTCTGTGTTTAACATATAATGTTCTCAGGGAACCATTCTGAGTTTGTGTATACTAAACGGACGTGTTTCGTGCCTTGAAAAGTGGACGCTCAATGTCCCGGTTGAGGTTTAAGTTTTGGTTTTTTTTGGCTAAAAATACAATAGTTACCCCCTTTTTCTGATTTATTCAACACGACGTGAATGCAACGAGTCTTTTACTTATATAGAGGTTCTGAGTGTAGGGATCTAGGTTTGCTTTAAACCCTAGATCCACGTCCCAAAGCTGGATCCTGTCTGCTTTGCAGATAGCTGGTGAGGGAAGCTATATTTATGGGATCTCTTTGCGAGAGACCCGTTGCCCACGTCGGGCTAAAATCATGAAAAAGGAAAAAAACTATGGTATTTGTCATTTACCATTACTTATTCGGACTATAGTGGATTTAATTTTCCCAGAAGAGTTCCTTGTTCCATGCACGGTCTGTGTTTAACATATAATGTTCTCAGGGAACCATTCTGAGTTTGTGTATACTAAACGGACGTGTTTCGTGCCTTGAAAAGTGGACGCTCAATGTCCCGGTTGAGGTTTAAGTTTTGGTTTTTTTTGGCTAAAAATACAATAGTTACCCCCTTTTTCTGATTTATTCAACACGACGTGAATGCAACGAGTCTTTTACTTATATAGAGGTTCTGAGTGTAGGGATCTAGGTTTGCTTTAAACCCTAGATCCACGTCCCAAAGCTGGATCCTGTCTGCTTTGCAGATAGCTGGTGAGGGAAGCTATATTTATGGGATCTCTTTGCGAGAGACCCGTTGCCCACGTCGGGCTAAAATCATGAAAAAGGAAAAAAACTATGGTATTTGTCATTTACCATTACTTATTCGGACTATAGTGGATTTAATTTTCCCAGAAGAGTTCCTTGTTCCATGCACGGTCTGTGTTTAACATATATATATATATATAAAGTGACGATTGGTTAGGTTAAGTCGTAATATTGGCTCCCCTAAAGCAAAAGCACCCCCTGTGTAATTTCTGTATTTATGGTCAGATTTTTATGAAATTTTCAATATAGAGGTTTTCAAATACCAACTTCAATGTTGTTCCGATGTCCGCCATTGAAGGCCCAGTTAGGTCAACTGTATACCCGGTTAGGTCAACTGTATGCCCTTGAAAAATGGTTAGGTTAAGTCGTGTTATTTTCGTTAAAACTAACGAAAATAACACAACTTAACCTAACCAATTGTCAAGGGCCTACAGTTGACCTAACCGGCCATACAGTTGACCTAACTGAGCCTTCAATGGCGGACATCGGAATGACATTGAAAGCCCCGTTAAGTCAACTGTATGCCCGGTTTTTTTTTTTTTTTTTTTTAGAAAACATTTTTAAAAAAAATTTCAAATTTTTTTTTTTTAAATCGTGTGCGTTACTCCGATGTCCGCCTTGAAAACCTTTATATTGAAAATTTCATAAAAATCTGACCATAAATAAAGAAATTACACAGGGGGTGCTTTTGCTTTAGGTGCGCCGTAATATTTTCGTTAGTTTTAGCGTTTTATTTGATGGATTCATTTAAAAAATGCCTCCAAAAGAGCCTAGTGTAGTTTAACCTAGTGTAGTTTGTGTCCCCTTTTGCGGTCAGGGGGACGTAAACTACACTTGCTCCCAAAATTTTTTAATTTTGACCGATGAGAGAATCGTCTACATTTGGTCGATGCCGATGACCAAAAAATGGCCGATTCTGTATATCAACAGGAACAGTATACATATTAAAATATACATACTGAAATCAATGCGGAGTATACTCGTATATACAAAACTCTCTCATTATATCTTAACGTCTCATGGCTGAGTGAGTAACATGGCGGCTTGCAAAATTCGAATCTTCAGTGGCATCGGTTTGAATCTAATCAAGGTAAGGTAAATTTATTTCTAATATATTTAATCTTAAAATTTGAGTTGCTGCTAGTATGCCGTTCCTGATTAACGTAAAGTTGATATACATGTAATTACACTTGTTTAACTCTTTGATGACCAGTATACATTTCTTTGAACTTAAAAGTTTGAGTTTTATTGTGTTTTACAATTAGATATTAGTAACTATAGTCACTTAAATGACCCATTTTTGGGTTAATTTTCCGACAACTAAACGATACCTGTATAAACATGTAGATGTATTTGTAGAAACGTTGCATCATTGTACAATTTATATTATTATTTCCTTGGGACAAATATGTCCTTTGGTCCTCAAAGAGTTAATGGAAATAAACTGAAATGGTATTTCATAGACATTTTCTTCAATAGATGGCGCCACCCACTTTGATTCATTATTTTCAAGGACTCAGTTCTTTGAAAAGTATTTTATCAAATATCGAAGTTTGATGAAAATACTGTCAACGCCTAAGAGCACTTGCTGGATGAAAGAACTTCCCACATTTTGATGAAAATTCTAGTCTTAGTGTACATGTTAAAAGCTGTGGCTAAATATTTTTTTTTTTTAATTTTAGATTTTTAACGCCAAATGTTTTTTGTGTGTTATTCTTGTCCTTTTCTTTTTAAGGTTTATTATTATGTACACAAAAAAGATTTGCCTTTATACAGGACGCATTTTTCAGATTCTACTACTGTAGAAAATGGCCAGCGTCCGTAACTAAGTAGGTAACGCCATTTCCCTATGAGCGAAGCGAAGACACTGAGGTTGGGGGTAATAATAATAATAATAATACGAGGGCCACTCAATATATTTTGCCCCACCTTTTTTTATCTTTCCAAGTTTCCTTGTAAGTTCCAGAAATTTTGTACACAAGTAGTTACATACCTTTTTTACAAGTTTTATTTTTCCACATAGTCTCCATTTTTTTCAACGGCTTTCCTCCACCTCGAAACAAGGACCTTTATTCCTTGTTGGTAAAAGTCCGCTGGGTTCCGCTGGAACCACCTCTTAATCTCCTCAACAACCTCATCGTCACTCTGAAACTTTCTTCCACGAATAGCACCCTTCATTGGCCCAAACAAATGGAAGTCTGAAGGTGTCAAGTCCGGGCTATATGGAGGGAGGGGTAACACAGTCAAGCGCATTTTTGTGATGGCCTCTCTTGTTTGCACACTGTTGTGTGGTCTTGCGTTATCGTGCAGAAGAAGGACGTCTTCCAGTTTTCTCTCCGATCGAACTCGTTTTATACGTTTCTGGAGTCTCTGTAGGGTAGCAATATATGCCTCTGAGTTGATTGTTTGTCCTTTCTTCATAATGTCCACCAGAATCACCCCTTTCATGTCCCAGAAGATGGTGGCCATAAACTTTCATGCAGAGGGAGCCATTTTGAACTTTTTCTTGCGTGGGGAGTCAGAACCTGAAACAAAACGCCAATCCATGGAGTGGCATCACGCAAAGTGGTGAACCCAAGTCTCATCCCCAGTCACAATTCGTGAAATGAAGTCATCCCCTTCTGTCTCGTATCGAACCAACGACTCAGAAGCAATTTCTTTTCTTTGGGCTTTGTGATATTCAGTCATCAGTTGGCGAGGAACAAACCGTGAACACACTTTTGAGTATCCCAGTTGCTGAATTATCATATTCTTACTTCCTTCACTAATTCCTAGATCCAGTGATAGCTCCTTGTATGTGACGCGCCGATTTGATCGATTGATGCTGTCAGCACGTTGCACAGTGTAAGACGTCATAGCCGATGCCGGGCGACCGCTGCGTGGCTCATCATCGAGCGCTCATCATCGGCTGGCTCTCCTCTCTCCGATGATCTCACACGTTTAGACCAGCGTCGAACTGTGCTTCGATCAACAGCAGCATCTCCGTAAACGTTTTGTAGACGTTTGTGAATATTTCCAACTGTTTCCTTCTCTGCGGTTAAGAACGCGATAACAGCTCTCTGTTTACGACGCACATCACTGTCAGACGCTATTTTCGAAACTGCGTTAACCATCGGGTTTATACAAGGGCGTTTAAAAGCGGTTTTATATAAGGAGTGAAGGTTCAAACTGGAAAAATCTGGTTATGTGAAGTGCAGAAAGTTCAAACTTACGGCCCAAAAGACATTTCAGCCCCATGGCCTATTATTTAGCTAAGAAAAAAACGTGGGGCAAAATATATTGAGTGCCCCTAGTAATACAAGAGTTAGAGCAGTGGACTGCATTTGTTGGTCTGAGCGCTGTGCCAGTTTTTGGGCCCCCTGCATGATTATTATAGTATATGATGATTAAATTTTTTTTTTAATCTCAAAATAATCATATTTTAAAAACGTCTTAATACAACGTACAGGTATTGGAAGTAATCACGTGTATAAAACTGATGTTTAAAGTTATTTAACGACTGATAATAACTTCAAGACCGAGATATAATGATTGAGGGCAGCTGGACTGCAATTTGAAAATATGCTGTGATTTTAACATTAGGAGTTTAAGTGATTGTTGGAATAGTTTAGAATTTTAATGGATGGGGGAGCTCAAGGGTGATTGGAGGAGGGGCAGTGTTCCCTTACTGCTGATTTGTCCGTTTTGGTTTGGCACTTCAGGGATGTTTGTTTGGCTAGGGACTCCACGAGGCTCGTCTCCACTTTGATTTGACATCGGGATTGACACTATCAATATATCTCGATTGACTATATATATATATATATATATAATATAATATATATGTGTGTGTGTGTGTGTGTGTGTGTGTGTGTGCGTGCGCGCGCGAGCGCGGGACCATGTGGACATATGATTGAACTTTTACAATTTTTATTTGACTTTAAATTTGACAGATCTTCAATGTAATATAATATCAGTGGACTGAAATAAAATTTTCATAAAGACTGGAACATTCTCTCTCTCTCTCTCTCTCGTCTCTCTCTCTCTC
>JAJOZX010001799.1:0-55000 GCA_023014485.1 Bathynomus jamesi | reverse complement strand
ACACATATATATATATATATATATATATATATATGATACACACAGACCGTGCATGGAACAAGGAACTCTTCTGGGATAATTAAATCCACTACAGTCCGAATAAGTAATGGTAAATGACAAATACCATAGTTTTTTCTTTTTCATGATGCTAGCAGGGCTAGGCTGCTTTAAACCCTAGATCCATGTCCCAAAGCTGGATCCTGTCTGCTTTGCAGATAGCTGGTGAGGGAAGCTATATTTATGGGACCTCTTTGCGAGTGACCCGTTGCCCGCGTCGGGCTAGCATCATGAAAAAGAAAAGCTATGGTATTTGTCATTTACCATTACTTATTCGGACTGTAGTGGATTTAATTATCCCAGAAGAGTTCCTTGTTCCATGCATGGTCTGTGTGTATCATAAAAACTCAGGGGACCATTCTGAGTTTATTCCCATATATATATATATATATATATATATATATATAGGGTGAACCAAATGTAGGTGGACAGTAAATGATAACGTTTATTTTGAGAATACATATTTAATTTTTTTGTATACTATAATACAAAATAAAATTTAAATAAATTTAGTTATAATATTTAATATAATAAAACACAAACACCATAGTTATAATGAACACCATAGTTATAATATAATATAACACAAACCGTATTCAACCTACTGTCCACCTACTTTTGGTTCACCGTGTATATATTATATATATATATATATATATATACACACACAGGGTATTTCACAACCGGTCTGCCATGCTTTGGGGGGTAGTTCGATAGATGGTAGCACTGGTGGTAGTTTCGTTAAGGTTAACGAAGTTACCACTACTAATCCTGTTTTTTCTTTCAGTTGGTTCTGATCTGTGGTACGAGACACTGTGTTGCGCTGCTTACATACGAGAACACCCCGAAATGAGTCAATGGGCAGTGGACTTGTTTGGAACGAGCAAGGCTGTGCATTGAAAATTGAGGCGGACATTTTGAACATTTATAAGGTGTATCTCCTAAAATGTAGCAATAAATACATCAGATTAATAATCTTGTTTATTTTTTTCCGTGCACCTTAAAACGTCTGCAGCTCCGCAACGGTTGGAAATAGCACCGATGTTGTAACTTTTTACTCGATATCACCCCCCAAAGTGTGGCAGACCGGTTGTGAAACACCAAAGATAAATTCAATAGGTACATAAAACATATAAGTTTATTAACCTTAATTAAACAACATGCTCGGTGTAATCGTCATTTTTTCGAACACAATATTCAACATTACACAAATGTTTGACATAATTTTTTAAAGTAGCTCAGCTTGGATGTTGTTGATTACCTCATAGACTTTGGTCTTTAGAACTTCAAGTGCCTTAGGCTTGGTAGAATAGATCCTGTCTTTTATGGAACCCCACAAAAAAAAAGTCAGGGAGTGTGAGGTCAGGTGAGTATAGGGGTCATTCCACTGACTCATGAAGGAAGATTAGTCGCCCGGAAAAATGATTCCTAAGAAAGTTGCGAGTTTCACAAGCAGTGTGTGAAGGTGCTCCATCCTGCTGAAACCACCGTGAATCTGGGGTAATGCAGATATTTCTTTTACTGGACAAACTAATTAGTTGTGGTAAGTAAAAATCTTACAGCGTCTGACGATATGAATTTTGCGTTACCGTTACTATTTTTCCAGTTTCATTCTCAAAGAAGTACGCCATACCACCTAACAGCGACCCAAATGTTGAGTTTAGCAACACTACGTGGAAGCTCTATTAGAGCGCCTCAATGACTTCCTCAGTAACGAAAGTTTTGCTTATTAATCTTCCTAGAGAGATGCACATAACACTCGTCAGTGAAGTGGATGTGTTTCAAAAAAACAGGATCTTCTAGCTTTGCTAACATCCATGTTGGGAATTCCATTTGTTTCTGTTGTTGAACATTAGTCAGTGAAAATTGTGAATGAGTTTTTTAAGGAAAAAGGTTTAATTCGGTACGAAGTATACGTCGACAAAAGTAGTACTTGCGGACTGCGCGCAATAATTTCATTAACCATATTTCCGTGTTGCCAGGTCTTGTGGATCGTCGCCTACCATATTACCAGGGCCGGATTAAGACCTTTAGAGGCCCTAAGCACTTAAAAGATTTTGGTGCCCCATATATATGTAATTCAAAATACAAAAATAAACCATAAATAAAATTTTATTTTTTGAAATGAAACAAAACTTACAGTAAGATGGAAAAATAATGTTTATTTTTGTATACTTCCACTTCATTTATATTTGAAAAGTTTTCTCCTACTTTTTTTAATTGCAAAGTCTTTGATCAGATCCTCAAAACTAATCTTACGTAACACATCTGCTTCTATACTTAGTAGAGATAAGGCATCCAGCCTGCCTTGTTGCATAGTTGTTCTGTTGGTATTATAATAGTATAATAAATCCATGGTAAATCCGACAATGGAAAATTTCTGTGGTGCCCCCCTTCCCTTGATGCCCTAAGCACGGGCTTATTTTGCTTAATGGTTAATCCGGCCCTGCATATTACCCTTATATTGATTGCTTACATTTCCTTTTGTTTAAAGTTTTCTGACAATTCATGATGTTGTCTTTCTGTCGGGTGAATCTCTGCATCCATATTCCCTGCAAAAGTTCCTCTGCACCTGCGTCAGAGAATTTGTCACATGAAACCACTCAATGATCACGGTTTTGAGGGTTCAGCCATTAGAAGTGTATAGGTATATCCGGAATAAAAACCCCAATAACAAAACATACATCTAGTATAAAATAACAGCTAAATAAAAATAAGGATAAACAACCACTGTTCTCTACAAATCATAAACAATATACAGGATGGCGCAAAAGTCGCGCATCATAGGAATTTTCAGTGTTGACTATAATACAGTACTGGTAAAAGGTTTGGAAACACGTGTACAATTTATGTAATTTCTCCTTATTAACCAATAGAATTATTTTAGTAGACTAATGTCTTTTCCTATAAATAGAATAGACTATTGTTCTAAATGTACAAAATTTAGTAATTTAGATTATTTAATCCAATCATATTTTGTTATATTAATCAAGTTTTAGTCCTAAAATAGAAAATAAAAAACCTGATTAATATAACAAAATAACGAAATATGACTGGGTTAAATAATCTAAATTACTAAATTTTGTACATTTAGAACAATAGTCTATTTATAGGAACAGACATTAGTCTACTAAAATAACTCTATTGTTTAATAAGGAGAAATTACATAAATTGTACAGGTGTTTCCAATTTTTTACCAGTACGTGTATTATTTTTTTTATTTTAGGTAGGGGGTGGCTGCGAAATTAACAATAGACGAGAGGGTGAGCTTGGTTTTAATGTATGGAATGCAGGTACAACAAATAGATGAATCGGTACAGAATTTAAATTCTGTACCAATTCAACGATTTGTTGTACCTGGTATTACATGCATTCAAACCAAGCTCACCCTCTCGTTTATTGTTAATTTCGTAACCATCCCCTACCTAAAATAAAAAAATATAGTCAACACTGAAAATTTCTATGATGCGCGACTTTTGCGCCACCCTGTTATATAAAAGACCAGGTCTGTTCCTGAAATTAAAGTAATTCTTCATAACGACAGACGAACTTATGATGATTACATTCTAAAAGCTGTTTGACTTATTTTAATCGAAACTGGTCTCATACAAGCTCCTACCCATTCATTATAAGTACGGTAGTTAAGATTATTACACCATTTCATGGGTAATTCTTAAAATAAGGAGAGAGTAAAAAAATGGTCTCATTTTCAGGACAAACGAAGTGGTATATTAAATTTTACTACTTTGAGTCAAAGTTTATTTGACATTAAGGTTAAAATAACTCTCTCTAAAAGAGAGAGAGAGAGAGAGAGAGAGAGTACTCTTCAAATCGTTTAACATGTTAAACTTTAGCTCACTTAGTTCCATATCGAGAAGATCCTGTTTATCATATCAAAAGCAAAGCAAAAGCATTAAAAGTTCTCGAAGAAAATGCCAATTATATCATTATGTTTAACGTTTTTGCAAAAGCGTTCAACTTTTGAACACAAAAAACAAATAAATATTGGGTATTACACGTGTCTGCCTAATTTAAGCTGTGAAAAATCAAGGGACATTATCATCAGCATCAGAGGCGTGGTAGTCCATGCCAAAAAACAACACCTGCACCACACCTGTTCATCAAACTATCAGCATGCAAACGTAGATAGACGTAATGAGTTATAAATATAAAATAACACCTTTGACGACATCAAAGCAAGTACAAACATAAAGATAACCAAACTGATAATGGAAATATGTACAAATAAACAATAGTGAATTTACCGTCCACAAATTTGAACTTTCAAGATGAAAAATCAAAAGATTGAAGCTGCAAATTCATTGCGAGTGACTACGATAAAGAAAATGTTAAATTTTAAAACAGAGTGAAGAAGCAATCATGATAAACCTAAAAAAAGATAAGGAGACACTCAGGGCATTTAAAGTCAGGAATAATAATAAAATTTGGTAATTGCAAAATTGGATGTTGCTCAATACTTGATGTTCCCACATAAGGAACAATATATTGCTCAATTACAAGAACACAGAAACGCTTTACGACTGAAATAAGCATGTAAAATTGCATAGATTGGTGTAATCGTGGATTTTTTTTTGCAAAAGCGTTTACTATTAAAAAGAAAAAGAGAAAAGCATTTTGGTCTCAGTGTACCAATTTGAAAACTGTTTAAATTCAAAGGAATGCAGAAAACAGGAAGTAGAAACATGCACTATTGTAGAGCAAGACAGGCAATGTAAGAAACTTCCGGCACTAAAGTGGAACAGTTTTACTGTCAAACGGCTATAGTATGTAATTAGATACGCGTTAATACTCGTTTGGAATACCACAACAGATGACATACGCCACTACATCACGCCTCTGTAGTGTAGTAGTAAGTATCGCTGACTACGAATCTACTGGCCACGAGTTCGATTCCCGGCGGGGGCAGGCAGGCGGCGCTCAGCTGGTTGGTAGATAATTGGGTACCCTCAGTAGCCTAGTGATTAAAACGGTAGGCGGCTGCTGATCGAGAGGTCGTGAGATCGAGTTTGGGCGAGGACTTTGTAATTGCTGACTTCCCTGGTCGATCGTGATTCGAATTCCACGTTAAGTTGTATGTCTTAGGTAGAGCAACAAGTTTGAACTTCATCACGATGAACAATTCGGGCTGAAGAAAAACTTTTTTTTTTTAACTAAGTTTTACATATAACATACTTCACTCAAGCTTAAGAAACTAATACCCTTTCGTTCTTAGACATTGCCATCACAAGATCCAACAATAAATTGCAAACATCATCACTCTCCAGAAAACCTTAAACAATTTAGATACCAATTAGTTGAGTTCTCCCTCTCTACATATAAATTAATAGTATCTATGCTCTATTCTACCATACTTACGTTATTTCGTCCACATATTTGATCTTCCATAAAGAAATAGATTTTCCTGAAAATCATTTTACTTAAAATTTTTACCTCAAATATTTATTTACCAATATTTTGAGTAAATTTCCTAATAATATCTACCAGTCCAAGCTGAAAGTTCTCACAATCCTTAAGAATATTCATTACATCAGTTTCCCTTCTTATGACAATCTCGTTCGTGGTATTTAATTTGAAATATCTAAGTTACTGAAATCATTATTTCAGCATATAATTTTTCGCTTTCTTTATAAGAGTTTCGCTTTGTTTATGAACGAAATCGAATTTCATAAAGTCGACGTTCAACCTTCTGTAAGTACATGGATTTCAAATTTCAAATAATTATATATTTCACATTTTCAATGAAAATTACTAACTTAACTTTAACAGACTAACCTAACCTAACCAGACTAACCTAACCTAACACACTAACCTAACCTAACCAATCGTAACGTAACCGGGAATAATGTACCCTAACGTAACCCAATTTAACCTAACCAAACCTAATTCAAACTAACTTTTTAATATCGACTTCACGCATGTCGACATTGTGCAGATCGATTTTGTACCCACTTTATACCAGTCAGAATGGTACTAACAAACAAACAAACAAAAACCCTTATGCAGAAAAAGAATACAAATTACATAGGATCTACAGTATAATACTAATATGTCCTGTCTGTCAGGCGTTTTTCTCAGAAATCGAGAAGGGCACTCATTCTTACATCGTTGGAAAGGTCTCTGTTCTGGGAGGATCCTAAGGATATTTATTTTTTCGTTCGCACGCGCGTGCGCGCATGCGCAACTTTTAAATAAAGCCAGATAGAAAAAAGTGCATAGAAGAAAAAATTTTCCTTTTGATCTGTTTAGGCGGAATATAGTGAAAAATCTTTACCGGGTGCGTGCGCGCATGCGCAACTTTGAAACGAAGCTAGATAGAGTAAAAGTTCATAGAAAAAAGTTAAGTTAATAATAATAAAAACAATAAAAACAATAGAACTTATACTCGGGAAGTCAAGTGCTTTTTGTACAAGAAACAGAAAATTACTAACATAAGTTTATTGTTAAATCATGACGCAGCTCTTTTAGTTTCATGTGAAAAACTCTTGCAGCAATATCTGGCCTATGTTCTGGTCTTTGATAAGCTCCAATGCTTTCAGCGATTTCAGCCGATTTTGGATTGCGAGTAAACATAATAAATAGATCCGGCTTTCCAAATTTTCTTGCAACTGTTATAGCGTCTTGATAATTCTGTTCCATTGTTATCGGGCTGCCTTCATAAATATTCTAATTTGACTGCAGATATTTTGTATTTATATTCCTAATCCTGTTTTTACACATCGACAGCTTAATGTAGATTTTTCTAGAGTGAGAAGTTTGATTCTGTTAATTAAAGTCTTTGGTAAAAGAATAAGTAGAAATCCTGTTGTTAGTGAATACTCTTATTTGTTTCAAGATAAATGTTAATTTTACCGTCTTGAATTTCGGAATAGTATAAATTCATTTTAAATTAGTTACCCCTCATAATTCAATTGTGAACCACATTAATACTAATTTTATGTATATATTTTATTTTATTGTATGTAAACATAATTAATTATATATCACAATTGTCAGTTAATTATTTATATTCAAATATTTATTTTAATCTAATACCATGTCCATTTTACAAATAAATAATAGAAAACCAAGGTTATATTTTCCACCTTTGGTACTGTCGCAGTTTCGCCTAACGGACTCAATACGGCTAGTGAGATAATCACTGGTTGGCACTTAACTAGCGGCAGTGCTTATGGCTACATCATCCAGGTTAACCTATACCGGATAGATGCGCTACGGTCCCAAGCCGTAGCTTGCCTAGGCCGACGACGACGACGTAAACCAACAATTGGTGACCCCGGAGTGGATTCCCCTTTTACCCGAACGACTAGGACTAGACTGTAACGTCGTTCGTGCCCATCACCCCCTTCACCCGAGCGACTAGGACCAGACTGTAACGTCGTTCGTGCCCATCACCCCCTTCACCCGAGCGACTAGGACCAGACTGTAATGTCGCTCGTGCCCTCTGCCCCTCCCCCTCACCTGCCCGTGCGCTCTGTGCCTGCGCTCGTCTCAACCTCCACTCCTTCGTTGGTAACTTGTCGTCTTGCTTGTACGTCAGCAAGCATAGGAGAAGATGCCTGACGACGCTGGTGCCATCTCCCACTTGAGCGTAAAGCTCCCCGTCTTCTGGCCGGGTGATCCATTTATTTGGTTCCACCAAGTGGAATCACAATTCAACTTGGGAAGGATCACCGCTAGCAGGACGAAATACGATCATGTTTTGTCCTCTCTACCAGCGAGCATCATCTCTGAAGTCCGTGACGTCATCGTGTCTACTTCCACGAGTGAGGACCCATACAACGATCTGAAGTCTGCCATCCTGTGCCGCACCACTGTCTCCGAGCGTGAGAAACTACATCAGTTAATCTCAAAAGAAGAACTTGGAGACCGTAAGCCCACTCAAATGCTGAGGGCTATGCAGTGCGCTCTAGGCGAACGCGCACAAACCTTCGATAAGGACATCTTTAGACAGTTGTTCTTGCAGAAACTTCCTCCATCAGCTCAGCGTGTTTGGCCACTATGGATCCTGCTACTCCAGTTGATAAACTAGCAGAAACTGCCGACAAAGTAGTGGAGATTGACACAGCTCCGGTCAACAACGTGAACACACAATCGGAACTGGAGTTGAAAGTGGAAGAGTTAAGTCAACAACTCAACCACGTTTGTTCTCTGCTACAAAATCAATGGCAAAGAAGCCATTCTCGGTCAAGATTTACGAAGAGGCATCGTTCGAGTTCCGGGAAGATCTGCTTCTACCACGCTAATTTGGAAAGAAGGCTAGGAAGTGCATCTCCCCTTGCAATTTTTCGTCGGAAAACCCAGCAGCGAGTCCTATGGCGTCTAGTACTCGCACTGCCAACCTGTTATTCATAAAGGACAGGAACTCTGGTGTCAATTTCTTGGTCGATACCGGAGCGTCAGTCAGTGTATTCCCTCAAAAATCTGGTCATACGCACTCGGAATCTCCGCCTCTATACGCTGCTAACGGTTCACGCATACCCACGTACGGTACTCAGTCGCGTGAACTAACTTGGGCCTTCACCGATCCTTCAAGTGGATTTTCATCTGTGCTCAAGTGCGGCATCCCATAATCGGCGCTGACTTCCTCCAGCATTTCAAACTCCTGGTGGATCTTGACAAGCGACGCTTATGCGACCAGGCCACACTGCTTCTGTTCTTGCCAACAGGTTGCCCTTCCGGACGCCTCGAACTCTGCACTTTCCCTGATTCCCCCTAATTCCATGTACCAGTGCCTTTTCCAACGATATCCAGGAATTCTTCAACCTATGCAGATGGGTGATACCATTAAGCACACCATTACCCATCACATTACAACAAAAGGTCCCCCTGTGTTTGCAAAACCCAGACGTCTTGCCCCGGACAAACTGAAAGCTGCCAAATCGGAATTCCAGCTTATGATAGATCTTGGGATAATAAGACCTTCCAAAGCAGTTGGTCCTCTCCCTACACCTGGTCCAGAAGAAGTCAGGAGACTGGAGACCATGTGGGGATTACCGGTTTTTTGAATTCGACAACCATCCCGGACCGATATCCGGTACCAAATGTCCAAGACTTTACTTCTCTTCTCCACGGCAAATCTATCTTCAGTAAAATAGATCTCGTTAAGGCTTTCCACCACATTCCCGTAGAGCCTTCGGATATTCCCAAGACTGCAGTTTGTACACCATTTGGGTTATTCGAATTTTGAAGATGCCGTTCGGGCTACGGAATGCTGCGCAACCTTTCAGGTTTATAGATGAGGTCACCAGAGGCTTAGACTTTGTTTTGCCTACATCGATGATTTGCTTGTGGCCAGCTCAACGGAAGAGGAACATAAGGAACATCTTTCACTCCTCTTTCAACGCTTAGAACAATACGGTGTTACTATTAATGCATCTAAGTGTGTGTTTGCACAGCCAACCTTGGAATTTCTTGGTCACACGATTTCGCAGCACGGAATTACCCCCCTTCAGGACAAGTGTGAAGTGATAAAAGATTACCCTATGCCAAATAATCAGCGTGAGTTACGTCGGTTTCTAGGTTTGGTCAATTTTACCACAAGTTCATTAAAAACTGTGCCAGTGTTCTTGCTCCTCTACACGCTATGATCACACACAAACGCAAGGTAACGAAATTGGTATGTGTGTAGCGATAGTTTACAGGCGTTCGACAATGCCAAAAAATGCTATCAATAGTGCATTGTCTTTGTCATTTCCTATCAGTGATGCCCCCCTAACTCTGACGGTCGATGCATCAGATGTTGCGATCGGTGGAGTGTTGGAACAAACCATTAACGGTCAACAAGCACCATCGCGTTTTACTCGAAAAAGCTGCAGCCAGCCCAAACGCGTTATAGTGCTTTCGGACGTGAACTTCTTGCTATTTACTTAAACGTGAAGTATTTTCAACATTTCCTTGAAGGCCGAGAGTTTTGTGTTTTTACCGACCACAAACCTTTGGTCACTGTCTTCAATAAAAACAGCTGTAACCACTCTCCCAGAGTCATCAGGCAACTCGATTATATCTCGCAATTTACCACAGATATCCGCCACATCAAAGGTGTCTTGAACATCCAGCGGATGCACTCTCAAGAATAGAGATTACTTCTGTTACCCTCAGCTCTACACTGTGGAATGCTATTGCACAGGATCAAGATAAGGATACGGAACTACAAGACCTGCTCAGAGAAGACTCCACTCACTCACTTTCCTCAAGAAAATGAGTATGCCAGGATTGTCTGTGCCCTCTATTGCGACGTATCAACAGCTGCTATTCGCCCTTATGTCCCTCCATGTCACAGAAAAGCAGTCTTCACGGATCTTCATAAGCCCTCCCATCCTGGTATCCGTGCTTCGCAACACCTGGTTACCTCTCGCTTTGTTTGGCCCTCGATGCGGAAGGATGTCAAACATTGGACCAAAACGTGCCTTGCCTGCCAGCGTGCCAAAGTCCAAAGGCACACCAGGTCCCCCTTTGACGCATTTCCGCCCCCATCCCAGCGATTTGAGGTAATTCATGTAGACATTGTTGGCCCTCTTCCAGTGATTCAAGGCCAACGTTATCTGCTCACCTGTCTCGACCGCTTTTCCAGATGGCCTGAAGCCATCCCACTTCCTGATATCCAAGCGGACACTGTTGCAAGAGCCTTTCTTCATGGATGGGTATCAAGATTTGGATTGCCGACAAAAGTCATCACTGACCAAGGTCGCCAATTTGAGTCTTCGCTTTGGAAGAAGTTTACCAGCTTGTTGGGTACAGTACATGCGCATACCTGTGCGTATCATCCGCAAGCTAACGGCCTCGTCGAACGCTTCCATCGCCAGCTGAAGTCATCCCTTATGTGTCACGAAGACTCCCATTGGATGGATAGCTTCCACTCGTGTTGCTTGGTATTCGCTCTGCATTTAAGAGTGATCTGAAGACTACAGCGGCTGAACTAGTCTATGGAACAACACTGCGGCTACCAGGTGGCTACTTCACTGCAGGGGATAAGTCATGGATCCTACGGAATTCGCTCAAACACTTCCTCTCACATGCAGTCCCTTCAGCCTGTTCCCCCTCGATTGACTAGCCAACAGAACATCTTTGTTTCCCCAGCCCTCCAGTCTTGCACCCACGTTTTCGTTCGTGTACCTCTCCCAAAACGGCCTCTCCAATGTCCATATGACGGGCCCTATGAAGTTCTCCGACGTACGCGCAATCATTTCTCATCCAGCGCGGTTCCAAGGTCGACAAGGTTTCTATCGATCGTCTTAAGCCTGCGTTTTTGGAATCAACCTTAAGCGAGGTACATGTAGCTACCAAAAAGGTTCAGCGGAAATCTGTGTCGTTCGGAACTCTTTGAACTTCCTCTCTGGTGGGGGAGTGTGTAGTGAATACTCTTATTTTAGTTTCAAGATAAATGTTAATTTTACCGTCTTGAATTTCGGAATAGTTATAAATTCATTTTAAATTAGTTACCCCTCATAATTCAATTGTGAACCACATTAATACTAATTTTATGTATATTGTATTATTTTATTGTATGTAAACATAATTAAACCAAGGGTTATATTTTCCACCTTTGGTACTGTCGCAGTTTCGCCTAACGGACTCAATACGGCTAGTGAGATAATCACTGGTTGGCACTTAACTAGCGGCAGTGCTTATGGCTACATCATCCAGGTTAACCTATACCGGATAGATGCGCTACGGTCCCAAGCCGTAGCTTGCCTAGGCCGACGACGACGACGTAAACCAACACTGTGTTTAAAGAAGTAATGTTGCAATAAAGATACTAATTTAACCGCAAATGTTTTCCGGTCATTTGCTAGTTTTACAATATTTTTCAGTATATTTCTGTACAATTTAGATATCTGATATGACATTAATATACTCACACTATTCTGATCTGAATATGCTGTTGGAAGCATGGAAGCTTTTTAGGCAAAATTAATGAGATTTAGTTTATTTATTACATAAGAAGTGAAAATGGCAATAGTAATAACAATAAATAATAATAATTATAATAATAATAATAATAATAATAATAATAATCAAAAGGTAAAAATTTACAAAAGTAGTGTTTGATTAGTTTACACAATTTCAAATAAAATGATCAAATGTATATTTTTAGTAAGAAAATAAATGATGCTTAATAAAAAAATGATTTAGGATAAATTATGAAATTAAAAGTGCTTAATGAAATTAGCATAGTTTAGATAGTTAATTATAAAATGGGAACAAATTGCTCTAGTAATAACGGCAGTATAGTGAACTTATAATTATATCACTAGGAACTAATGAAATACTTCTTTAGTGATTTGCGAAATATAGTGACGAAGCCTGTTTGATATTTATGGGAACTGCATTCCAGATACGTGCTCCTTTGAAAGAGAATGCATATTTTACAGTTTCCGTGGTATAGTTTGGTTTGTGTATAAAATTTTGCGGGGGTGAGTCTAGTGTTTTAACGATAATGAATTTGATGGGGGTGATTGCGCTTTGAATGGGTGATGTATGCTGATTTTATTGATAGCTTTGAACATACTGACAGCAACACTGAATTTGTACAATTCATATAGTTTTTAAATATTTAGCTCTTTAAACATTGAGAAAGTGTGACTTTGTCTGTTATCACTATTTGAGAGCGTTAGCAGACATTTTTTTATAAATGACTTCTGAAGAATTTTTATATATTTCTTTGAGTTACCACATGTTGTAATGTAATATAATAAATAAATGTGGATGGATGAAGGAATAATATAGGGTAAAGAGTGCGTTTTGAGGAAGGGTCTTTTTAAGTTTAAATAATATGAAGAGAAATCTTAATTTTTTGGATTTGATATATTGTACATGACTTTTAAAATCTAGTTTTTCGTCTAAATCAATGCTAAGTACTTTAATTTTATTCACCCTTACATGAATCGTAGTCCCAATTTTTATTTGACAGTTTGTATTTATATGTTTTGTGGTAATAATCATTTAAGATGAATTGTCAGGTTCAGTAAAAGTTTATTAGCACACATTTACTTATACACATGCTCTAATTGCCTTTTCGTTTCATTAATCAGAAAGTCTGAGTTATGATGGAAAGAAGTAAGTGTGATATCATCTGCGTATTGTACGCAATTTAATGTGGTTGAAAGATGAAAATCGTTTTCGTGGATTAGAAATAGTAATGGCTCAAGAGTAAATCTTTCCGGGACGCTATTAGTTTGCATCGTCTTGTTGGAAAAATATCCTTTAATTTAATGCATTGATGACAATTTATTCGATACGATTTGAACCAGCCAAGGATATCTCCCATTATTGCGTATGTGTAAAGTTTATTCAATAAGATATCATGCGAAAGTGTATCAAATGCTTTTGACAAGTTGAGGAAGACCAAGAGTGTTTTGTTGTTTAGGTTCTGATAGACATTTTCAATAGCATGTTTATAGCATCTTCCGTTGTATGCCAACCTCTGAACCCAAATTGTGTTTTAGTTAAAATATTGTATTTGACTAAGAATTTAGTAAGCTTATTGTATACAATTTTTTCAAATACTTTACTTAAAGTTGACAATACGGAAATAGGGCGATAATTGAAGAGAGTGGTTGGGTTTCCTGACTTAAATACAGGCCATACTCTGACTTCCTTTAGACTGTCAGGGAATATACTTAGTGTTACTAATTCATCGATTAGTTTACTGAGGAGAATTGCAATTTCATCCGATATTAATTTGTATATTTTTACTGGGATCGTATTGATGTCAGAATCTTTAGTTTTCAAATTTTTTTATTGCTAAAGATATAGTCTTTTTTAAGGATAAATTGCCTGATTACTTGCGCTCATCCATCGTATATTCTTTTAAATTTGTTTGCTATAAGGCAAACTACATTGGTAGCTCCGTCCGCCAATTTGAAATCCGAATGGCTGAACACGGAATCACATCCTCTCGTACTAATAGACCCTTAACTAAACCCTCCAAATCCTCCACACGAGAACATTGCCATAGAATAATCATAATAAACCAACAAGTTTAAAGTAGTCGGTAGCTCCAACAACCAACAGATCTACGTATTTGGGAATCCTGTTTATACACAGCTACGAACCGCCAATTTACAGTCTCTCTAATACATTATTTATTTTATTTGTATAGTGATAATAGTTTATTATTTGGTAATGTAATAATTATTTTTCGTGTTTTATGTTTTTAATTAGTGAAAATGGGAGGTGTTTTATATATATATATATATATATATATATATATATATATATATATATTATATATATATATATATATATATATATAATTATTATTATTAGTATTATTATTAGTATTATTATTAGTATTATTATTAGTATTATTATTATTATTATTATTATTCACATTTTTTTCTGTACTAGAATTTACTTATTTACAAAGGAAATTTAAATTGAATTTTGGGGAAGAATTTTATTACGCACTTTATAAAACTTCACCTGTATGCCAGGACGTGTCTTAAACTTTTACGGAGTTCGTGGAAAGGCTACTACCGTACATGTTCAGTGACTGACCCGGGCAAGCTTGAATATAAAGTCGCGAATATTGTTAATATTGTATTACCCCACCAAAGCTGTTTATTTGCCTCATCCTGCGTTTCTCCTCAAACCAACGAATATCATACAACTTTCATACTACTCATTTCATTTACTAACACTCGGTGTGCCCAACTAACACACTTGATCAGTACACAGTTCTCTCCTTACCTTCTCTGCACTCTAAATTGTCCTGCTGTAAACCGAGTTATAAAGGTAACAAGTTACGATATATGATAAATAAACGTTACGCCGATTAGACAAAACAAGGACAAGAAGATATAAACAGTGTTATTTTTGGATACGAGTTTTTAATCAATTCATCAAGAATTCTCTTACTTCATAAACAGGTTACCATCATTCCTGATGGCTGCGAACACTTTGCCTGCATGACGACACAGCGTTGAAATATTTACATCTCAGAAAATTTTCAAATAAATAAGCACTTAACGAGCTTCCTATTCACATTCTTTTTGTAAGACGTCAACTTTTCTCGTGTCTTTTATTTCATCCTATTTTATTCTCAGTGTTAATGATTCTTATCCTTTCCACTTTTCAAACCATTAAAATTCTTTATTAATAACGGTAAGGAAATTGTGTGTGTGTGTGTATGTATATATATATATATATATATATATATATATACTCATCAAGAAACTCGTCTTAAGGATTACCAAGGAAATTGTGAAAACTGCGAACATTGTATTGATAAGAAAGAGATAAATATAGAGGGCTTCAACTTACTCAGAGCGGATAGAACAACGAGACGTAAAGGTGGCTGTGCTATATATGTACATGAAGGTCATATGACAGAGACGATAATAAGTAAATCAAACAGCTTTGTGGAACTCCTAGCAGTGAAAATAGAAAAACTAAACGTGATACTAATAGTCATCTATAGACCTCCAAACACCCCAACCGAAAAATTCTCCGAGGCTATTGATGACATCAGAAAGCTAAAAAGGCCATAAACCCTCCATCCCCCAATATAATGATATGCGGAGACTTAAACTTCCCATTTAAAATACAAAAGGTGGATAGGAATATATGTATATATATATATATATATATATAATATATATACTGTATATATATACACACACAACAGGACAAGGGGGGGGCACAAGAGAAGACAAGGAGCAAGCAAAATGTTGATGGCTCTCACAAATGAGTTTATGCTGACACAGCAGTTTATGCTGAGAATACCAGAAAAAATAACTGCCTAGATCTGCTATTCACGAATAGCACGAACTTGATTGCTGATAAAAAATAACCCCAACCATTATCTCAGACCACAACTTAATCGAGATATCAACAAATATGACGACAACATTAAAAGACAATACACATATTTGAGGAAAGAAGCAAATATGGGTCCTCCAACTTAAACTCCAAGACTATAAATTGGGAAGCAATCAGATTGCACATGGCCCAAATAGAGTGGAGAACAGTTTTAGAGAATAAAACAACTGAAGAAATGCTAACAACCTTGGAAGAAAAAATGCTGAGAATTTTAGAAAAATATGCTCCGACATCACAGCCAAAAGGAAAGAGGAGCTGGCTAAAGAGGCAAAAGAGAAGAATATTCCGCAAAAGAAAGAGAGTGGAGGCAAAGTTAGTCAACTACGGAGATAATGCCAGGAAAGTCATACAAGAAAAACTGGAGGGTATCGATAGGGAATACAAGCCCTGGTTAAGAACCATACAGAGAGGAAAGAGGAAAAGGCGGTAGAAGCAATAAAGGAAAATCCAAAATACTTCTATAGTTATGCGAAAAGGAAAACAAAAACGCGCGCCGCTATTGGACACTTAAGGAAGAGAAATAATGAACTAATCGACGATCCAAAAGAAATATCTGAAACATTGAGAGGCCAGTATGAATCAGTTTTTAGTATCCCAAAAAGTGACAAAGCTATACCTGACATAGATGCATTCTTTGAAGAGAAATTGCAAGGAGAGTGTATAACAGACTTTGATTTTACCCCAGATGTAGCGAGAGCTATAGGACAAATGAAACCACATTCAGCTGCAGGTCCGGAGAATTGGAATGCATTATTGATTAAAAACTGTAAAAATGAAATAGCTACACCTTTATACTGGATATGGAGAAGATCCCTAGACACTGGGGAAATACCGAGCATCTTGAAAAGAGCAAACGTTGTCCCTATATATAAAGGAGGGGACAGATCTCAAGCAAAGGACTATAGACCAGTGTAATTGACGTCCTACCTGACCAAAGTATTTGAAAGAATAGTTAGAGGAAAAATTCATGATTTCTTGGAGACACTGAAAAGATTCAACGAAAATTAACACAGATTCCGATCAGGTAGATCATGCCAATCACAACTAATAGAACACTACACCAATATCCTAGATGCACTGGAAGGCAATGACAACTACGATGTCATATACACGGATTTTGCTAAAGCTTTCGACAAGTGTGATCACGATATAATAGCACATAAAATGAAATATATGGGAATAACAGGCAAAGTGGGAAAATGGATCTACAACTTCCTCAGAGAACGTCTACAGGTGGTCAAAATTCAACGTATATTATCATCAGAATCGGAAGTACGCAGGCCAGTACTACAAGGTACAGTACTGGCCCCACTCCTGTTCATTATCATGCTAACAGATATAGACAGCGGAGTAAACAGCAACAGTATAGTAGCATCCTTTGCAGACGATACAAAGATCAGCAGAAAAATCAGCGATGTAAATGAAGTGGAGGCCTTGCAGAGGGACACGAACAAAATATAAATAGTCAGAAGACGAAAACATGGCATTTAACACCGAGAAATTTCAGAGCTTGAGGTATGGTAGAAAAGAGGAACTTAAATAGACTGCATATTATGCTCCAGATAGACAGGAAATTCAGAGAAGCACGAAAGGGATCGATCTGGGGGTAATAATGACCGTGATGCCAAATTCGAAACACAAAATCAGATGGCGATAAATAACGTAAAACGAGTCACGGGACAGGTACTAAGAACGTTCAAAAGAAGGGACAAGACAGGATTTCCCTGTTAAAAACACTGATTATACCAAAACTTGAATACTGCTCAGTTTTGACGTCCCCATGTAAAAGGGAAGAAACTAATAAACTAGAAGAAACGCAGAGACATTTCACAGCCAAGCTTGATGGCTGCAAAGAACTCAACTACTGGGAAAGACTACCTAAACTAAATCTGTACTCCCGAAAGAAGAGAGAGGTACACCATAATCTACATATGGAAACTGATCGAAAAACTGGTATCAAACCTAAAACTAAACCCAATTACCATTCAAACAACAATGGAAAATAGGAAAGGCAGAATGTGTAGTGTTCCACATTAAAGGCCCGACAAGGGACCTCCTCAACTCTGAAGGAAAATAGCTTGGTTGTCAGGGGGCCAAGACTTTTTAACCAGCTTCCGAAGGACCTCAGAAATGTTACAGGGGTCAAAGTTGAAGACTAGATGCCTAGCTCAGGACGGTACCAGATGAGCCGGGTGTACATGGCTGTGTACGGTGGAGAGCGCAAGAAAGCAACTCGCTCCTCCACCAAGCCAGACCTAGAGGCGGGGCCACCAGCTTGACCTTCGTGTGAAGAGAGACCAACGCACGGAACAGCAACAAGGTTTTATATATATATATATATATATGTATATTTTTAATTTATTTGTTTATTTATTTAATGCAGGAAGAAGAGGCCAAGGGCGAATGCCCGTAAAAACGTACCCCCACAGAGGAAGAAGAGAATCAAAATCAAGGTCTAAGGTATTCAAAATGCCTGGACACTCTGCGTTTGAAAGATTGGAGGTCATAGACAGGGGGAAAGATGGAGTGAGGAAGTGTGTTCCAGAGTTCACCGGTTGAGTAGATGAAAGATTCAGAATACCGATTAACCCTTGCGTTAGAGAATTCGACAGAAAAGGAATGAGAATGTGTAGAAAGTCTGGTGCTTCGTGTTCGCCTTAAATAAAGAAGCATGCAGTTAGAGAGTTCAGAAGAGCAGTGTCTGTTATAATAGCAATATTAAAGAGAGAGTGAGGCAACATTGCGGCAAACAGAGAGGGATTGAAGACAGTGAGTAAGAGGCGGGGAATTGGTGAGACGAAAAGCCTTTGATTTCACCCAGTCAAGTAGAGTTATATGGGTTGGGTCACCCAGCACATGAGTAGCGTACTTCATACAGGTGCGGACAAGACCCCTATACATAGCAACCGATTAGGAGTGAAGAAATTGCGGAGCCGATACAGCACACCTTACCTCTTAGAAGCTGTTTTAGAAAGAGAGTATGTGTGAACTTTCCAAGAAAAATCATGAGAAAAGGAAACCCCAAACATGCTAAGAGAAGAGGAAGGACTGAGTTGTGTATTGGTGAAGGTAAGGAGATAGTCGTGTGGAAGATGACGGATGAAGGAACCGAGTTTTCTGAGGCATTGAAAGCCACAAAGTTTTCTCTGCCCCAATCAGAGATAGAAGAAAGCTCAGAGGTCAGGTGCATCATAGCCGCGTGAAGTGACTGTTGAGAGGGATGCCTTTTGAAGCGGGGGAGAAGTGAAGAGTGGAACATTGGGATATAGTGGATAGGATAGGAAGTGCGATTTAATAGATTATTGATAAATAAAAGGAAAAGAGTGTATGACAGGCCAGAGCACTGAGGAACACCATTATTAATAACTTTAGGAGAACAGTGGAAAGTTACAACCGCAGCTATGGATCGGACAGAAAGGAAATTAGAGATAAAGGCACAGCTAGAAGAATAGAAATCGAAGGAGGGCAGTTTGGAAATTAAGAATTTGTGCCAGACTCTATCAGAAGCTTTTGATATGTCTCGCGCAACAGCAAAAGTTTCATCGAAATCCCGAAAGGAGAATGACCAAGAGTCAGAGAGGTATGCAAGAAGATCGCCAGTCGAGCGTTCCTTAAGGAACCCATACTGGCGATCTGAAAGAAGAATGAATGTGAGAAGTTGAATGAATGAAGTTGAATGAAAACAAACGTCCAGCAGGAAGGAAAGTATCAAATGAAAGACAAAGACAAAGGGCTTTGCCTAGGCAAGTGTCAGCACAGGAGCAGAATTCTCGAGAACAACAGGAGTGAACCGTCAGGACGTACGCGCTCCTAGCCCAGAAAAAACATCTATGGAAGATATTCTAATTTTAAACATAATTAAGTCAGAGGGAGGAAGGAGAAACAGCACTGGAATCGTCCAGGGTTGAGTTGGAGACGAAGTTTGAACGAAATTTCAGTTTTATCATGAGAAGAGACGGCAACTGAACCGTCGGAATGGAAAAGAGGGTGGGAAAGAAGAAGAAGAAGTTGTTGGAGACGTTCTTTGTGATAGGTGCCAGAAAGGGCAAGAAGAATTAAAATTGGATAGATTTTCACATTTTGCCTGATGAAAGAATTTTTGGGGAGTCGAAGAACAGATTTTGCTCGATTCCGGCCAGAAATATAAGCTAAGTGAGAGTCAAGAATTGTATGGCGACGGTACCTCTGAAAGCTTCCTCTCCTCTTGCGGATAGCATTAGAACAAGCGAAGTTAAACCAACGTTTTTTTTGCATTAGTAGTAAGAACAGAATATGGAATGTGCGCCTCCATGCCCAAGAGAATCACCTCCGTGATGCACTCAGCCAACTCGGAAGGGCCACGGCCACGGAAGCAGTAATCATTTCATGGGAAATCAGAAAAGTACTACCTAAGGGCCTCCCACTCAGCAGCGCCAAAGTAAAGTGCCAAAGGCGTCTCTTCTTGGAGGATCCAAGGCCGAATTGGAGAGATGGAACAGGAAACAGATATAAGATTGTGGTCGGAGGAGCCCAACGGAGAAAAACGTTTGACAGAGTAAATCTAGAATTTTGGGCCTATCTCCAAGGCGATCGAGAATACGAGTTGGGTGCTGTACAATCTGCTCTAGGTCATTCAGGATAGAGCAGTTGTAAGCTAGTTCATCAGAGATGTCAGTGAAATGGGAGGAAAGCTGAAGGTGGATGAACATTGAAATCTCCTAAAATGGAGATTTCAGTAAAAGGAAAGTGGAATAGAATGTATTCCACTTTGGAAGTGAAGTAATCAAAGAGTTTTGGATAGTCAGTAGAATTAGGAGAAAGGTAGAGGAGTGAGGACATTTATGATACCCTCCCCAGGGTACTCCGAGGATTTTGATTTCTATATTAGGTGCATTGTTGGAAAGAACCTTAAAATTATCCGGAGATACAAGATGGGAATGCGTATGGATGTAAATTCTGGTTTTAAAACAGTTCCGCCCGTTCTATGTAAAATTCTTTCTGTTTATCGTCCCCCTTTCGCCTGAGCTGTACGTACTGGCTTCGAAACTTTCTCTTCAGCTTTTAAAATTTTAACTCATTGGAACGTTTTCATACAAAGCGAACAACTACTGTATCACATATAAACCAACCATACTCAATTATTCACTACCAAATTATTTATTAAAAAGAACCCTCATAATATATAAGGTGCGGTCGCCTGGTCGCCGTTAAGACTTCAAATTTCAAAATTTTATGGGAACCACTTGTTTTTCAAACTGTCAAATAAACGTACGTATAAGAAACGTACAAACTTACAAATAAGAAAAAGCTATATCCGACAAGAAAAAGAAAGGTTACAATCCCAATAAAATACTGAAGAAAATCAATAATTTTGTAACCGAAATGCGAATCCGGAGAATATTTGAATACTTACTGAATCCGAATCAAACTATCTTTGAAGTCGAATCACACTTTCCATATATATATATAAATTATAATATATATATAATAATATATATATATATATATATATATATATATACAAACATGCAGACAAAGATTTTAGCTTAGTTTTCCACTTAGAAGATTCCGACCAGTTACTTTTATCTTGTGATATAAAACAGAATAGGACGTAACGGAATCAAAGTCGTGTTATATATCTGATCCAATTTGCAAAATCCTTTGGATAAAAAATAACTATAAAACCGACCATTCATGAAATTCTATAAAAGCTTTAAAACATTTGGTTGAGAATATTTGAGTAACGTTTTGAGACTTTTCTAATTAAATAAATAGAATAAATTCTTTCTTTGAGAAAAATTTCGAGTTACAATTTTTACGAAGAGTCTAACGCAAAGATGATACTGTATCATTATCTTAAAGATACGTAGAAAAGTATTCTTTTAAGTCGCTTCCTTTGAAAATTGTTGCAATTTAATTTCAACTTTAACTTTTACTTACAGTATATATATATATATATATATATATATATATATTAACGTAAAGAACGACGCTTGTATAGAAGAACGTTCCGCGCAAGATGAGGAGGGACAACGAACAAATGAAAAAATGAGGTAACCACCCGGGAATCGAACCCGGGATCTTCCGATTGCCGGTCAGATATGATAACCACTACACCATGGGCCTCACTCAATCAGCAGTCGTAATTCTCCTACATATGCGCAGAAACCAATGCCCTGAGGTTCGATTCCCGGGTGGTTACCTCATTTTTTCATTTGTTCGTTCTCCCTCCTCATCTTGCGCGGAACGTTCTTCTATACAAGCGTCGTTCTTTACGTTAATTATACCATGTGTTGTTTGCAGTTGAAATGTATATATGTGCGGCATGCGAGAGGTGCCCCCTCAGGGCATTGGTTTCTGCGCGTATGTAGGAGAATTACGACTTTTGATTGAGTGAGGCCCATGGTGTAGTGGTTATCATATCTGACCGGCAATCGGAAGATCCCGGGTTCGATTCCCGGGTGGTTACCTTATTTTTTCATTTGTTCGTTCTCCCTCCTCATCTTGCGCGGAACGTTCTTCTATACAAGCGTCGTTCTTTACGTTAATTATACTGTGTGTTGTTTGCAGTTGAAATGTGTATATATATATATATATATATATATATACACAATATATATATATACAGTATATAACTATATATACATGTATGTTTTACGGGACAGAGAAATATAACATGATTAACAAGAGTTGATTAAAGGCAAAAGATATTTTAAGAAGTTATTGTAAATTTTTTACATTCCCGTACTGTTATTGAAACTATTTTTAAAATTAATAAATGCACATTCTAGAATATTCCTTTCAATTATAGCTGTGTTTTTAACGAGCGCTTTAGAACTATCCCATTTGATACGATGATTACATCTGTACATATGGTTAAACAATGCATTAGAATTATTTGCTGTGCTATACGCATATTTATGCTGTTTTACCCTGATATCTAACGTTTTTCCCGTTTGACCTATATAGACTGAGTTACATTGTGTACATCCGATCGAATACACACAGCCAACCGCATTATCAGTGCTATTCTTTATTAGGAGTGATTTAACAATATTATTATACTTAAAGACTACGTTGATACCAATTACTTTAAGTAAAGTCGGGAGATATTTAAAGTTAACATGGTAAGGTAGGCTAAGGATATTTTTATGCTCAAATTCCTTTAGAGTTACACTATTATAATACCTATTTTTGGCTTTCCTAAGGCAGTTATCTAGAAATGAAATAGGATAACATAATTTAGTACCAATATTCATGATATTGCATAACTCGGAATCTAAAAATTCATGACTGACAACCCTCAATGCTCTAAGAAACAGCAGAGAAGTGAGGGTTGTCAGTCGTGAATTTTTAGAGTGTGAGTTGTGCAATATCATGAATATTGGTACTAAATTATGTTATCCTATTTCATTTCTAGATAACTGGTTTAGGAAAGCCAAAAATAGGTATTATAATAATGTAACTCTAAAGGAATTTGAGCGTAAAAATATCCTTAGCCTACCTTACCATGTTAACTTTAAATATCTCCCGACTTTACTTAAAGTAATTGGTATCAACGTAGTCTTTAAGTATAATAATATTGTTAAATCACTCCTAATAAAGAAGAGCACTGATAATGCGGTTGGCTGTGTGTATTCGATCGGATGTACACAATGTAACTCAGTCTATATAGGTCAAACGGGAAAAACGTTAGATATCAGGGTAAAACAGCATAAATATGCGTGTAGAACAGCAAATAATTCTAATGCATTGTTTAACCATATGTTCAGATGTAATCATCAAATGGGATAGTTCTAAAGCGCTCGTTAAAAACACACATATAATTGAAAGGAATATTCTAGAATGTGCATTTATCCATTTTAAAAATAATTTCAATAACAGTGCGGGAATGTATAAAATTGACAATATCCTGTTGAAATACCTTTTACCTTTAATCAACTCTTGTTAATCATGTGCTAATCTTTTTATTTCTCTGTCTCCGTTGTCCATATGTATATTAGGCCGGGTCGAAAATGGGAAATTTGTTTATTTCTTAAAAAGTACACTGTGAGAAGTTTTATTTTAGCATCTTAACAAAATATTAAAATATCAAGCATGTGCTACACTACTACCCCTATCACATGCCCCTCCTCCCTTTTTTACCTTCATATTTGCATATGTTTAATGTTGTTATATGTTACATGATAAGTTGTTTGTTTAATGCTTGATGTTTTTACGTTTCAGATAAATAGAAATAATTTTTCAGATAAATAGAAATAATTTGCATTTGCTTTAATTATAATTTGAATTATCATAAATTATAAATTACATATAATTTGGTTTTACTTCTGAATATAAACTATGACTACTAGATTACTAGAAGCAAGTCCTCAAATGCAGCCTTTGGATATCCTACAGAATTCCCAGCAGCCATGACTCCTTCAAAAGCAGATGTTGTGAGATACTACCTTTTTGTGCGCCGTCGTGAAGAAGCTAAATCAAAAGGATCAGCAACTGCTAATGATTGTTACAGGCTTGTTGTAAAAGATATTGAAGACATTTGGGTGAAATTTTCTTTTCCTACGATTAACACCAAAGGTATCTATCTTAAAGTCAGTCGACAATAGAAGAAGCCTCAAAATTGAACAAGGTGCCGTTACATCGAAGAAATGAAAGTTTTGCCTTAAAAGTAGCTCAGTATGATGAAATGTTTGATATATCTTCTTGTGAATGCTATGATAAGGGAATTGATAGGAAATCTTGCAGGTGTAAGGATAAAATACCAATGGTAGAATGGGAGTCTTTTGTGGGTCAAGGAAAAATCAGTTAGGACCAATTGATCGCATAGCTAGTTCAACAAAGAAGAGATCTTTAGCAAGAGCCCAAGAAGCACAAAACCGTCAACTAAAAGGAAGAAATGACTGAAGTCACCAATGTTTTACCATCGGAATTTATAGAAAATACCGAAGAAAACATGGATGTAGATTCAAAGAGTCAGGATGTAGATTATGAGGCCGATTTAGAATTGACTGAGAATATTCAGAACAGGCACTTCTATAAAAACCTAGCATTAACAGCAGATCGTTATCGTGTAAGTTGTAGAGCTGCAGCTGCAAGAGTCAATGCAGCTTTAAAGAAATTAGAAAGAGAAAGAAATCGCATGGGTGAAACAAATACTTTTAGGTCTAAATCCGAAAATCTGAAGATGGAGTGCCTTGGATTTGATAGAAGGAAAGATAACACATTAACTAAAAGTGGAAAGATAAAAGAAGAACACTATGTTATTGTGAAAAAACCTGGAAGCATCTATGCAGACCATGTCACACCAGATAATGGAACTGCTCGCTGCATAGCAGAAGAGTTGATAACTATTATTACAGACTCGAACAGCACAGATACTATGAAAGCTTTACTGTGTGATGGTACTCCTGTAAATACAGGAAAAATTGGTGGAGCCATAAAACTGGTTGAAATTCATCTTAACAGACCAGTGCAGTGGTTGGTGTGCCGCTTGTATTTGAATGAGCTGCCTTTTATGCACGTCTACAAAGCCATTGATGGTAAAACAACAGGTCCAAATACTTTTGTGGGTTCAATTGGGAATAAACTGAAATCAGGTTTAACAAAAGTGGAGGTAGTCAAATATTCTCGCCTAAAGGGAAACATTAAAGAAATTCCAGCAAATGTTGTGAAGGAGCTAAGCAGTGATCAAAGCTATCTCTATGATATGTGTCTGGCAGTGCAAACTGGAAACACTTCTCAAGATCTGTCCACTCAATCCCCAGGTACCCTTCACCATGCTCGCTGGCTAACTCTAGCCAACAGGGTCCTTCGATTATATATCTCAACGCCAAATCCCGATAAAAACCTTCAAGATATAGTCAAGATTATTATGCAGTTCTATGCTCCAGGTTGGGTTTGGATAAAATCTCATCCTAATGCAACTGATGGTGCATATAACTTTTGGCATTTAATGTGCTTGCTTCGAAATTTAGATGAACAACATAGATCAATCATAGAACCAGTATTAAAGAATAACGCCTACTTTCCCCACCCAGAAACTATATTCATATCAATAGCAACTGACAAGAGACTAGAAATTAGGGAGCAAGCTATTCAGAAAATCATCCTTTCAAGAACAGGATTTTCAGGTACCAGAAACTTTGAGTTGCCTCGAACCCTCAATTTCCAACCTACTGACTACACCGAGATGATCGATTGGCAAAAAGAGATCATTACTCCTCCATCGCTGCTAAACAATTTTAGCGACGATGAGCTACTACGGCCTCGATGTAAGCCACTGGAGATATCTTCTTTTCCATGCCACAGTCAAAGTGTGGAAAGGGCAGTGAACCTAGTAACAAAGGCATGTCAGGAAAGAATAGGATATGACAACCGTCAAAAGTTTATCTTAAACTCATTAGAATCAAGGCGAAAACTGCCCAAGTTTGAATGGAAGGCCCAATGGAATGAGTAAGAAACATATGAAATAAAATTTCGTAATGATATTGAAAATTTCTTCCCTTTTGATGTGATAAGGAACAATGAAAAAGTTAATTGAATTTTAGCACATTTATTATGCCTCTAATTTTTTCTTCTGAATATATTGTTGTACTTAATTAATTTTTCTAATACTGTACATTATTAAATAAAATATTATACGTTAATAAAGATTTATGTCATCAAAAAACCTGAATGTTGAGTAAATCGTATAAATGGAATATTCTTCAATAAGGGTAAAAAAGTGAAAAATTGTTCCAGGGGTAGGAGGCTTTAAACAGCGAAAATAATTTATGAGGGGTTCTTGTGTTCCATTCAAACCCCTCACAATATGTATCTTTTCAATATAAAATTTCGACCCGGCCTAATGTAGCCTATATATTTTCGTCATCTCACTTTTCCCTTTATTCCCTGACGAGGTGTACTTCTGAATACATGAAAGCCTTGGAATCATTTTTCTTTTTCCCTGTGGGTTTGCATCATTCATTCATTTCAAGTGTTTAATTGTGAAATTCATCCCATATATGCAGTATGTATATATGAAAATGAAAATGAAAAGGTTTATTGGCAGACTATAGTCCATATGACTACAAAGCCATTGATGGTAAAACAACAGGTCCAAATACTTTTGTGGGTTCAATTGGGAATAAACTGAAATCAGATTTAACAAAAGTGGAGGTAGTCAAATATTCTCGCGTAAAGGGAAACATTAAAGAAATTCCAGCAAATGTTGTGAAGGAGCTAAGCAGTGATCAAAGATATCTCTATGATATGTGTCTGGCAGTACAAACTGGAGACACTTCTCAAGATCTGTCCACAGTTGATTAGAAATAATACAGTAATGTCAGAGTTAAGTGGAGCCACAGACAGACGTTTTCGTACCAAGAATTCCATAACTTAGAGGATAAACGGCAGGACTCGTGGATAGCTTGGATAATCGGGTTGGTTGATTTTTTAATTCTTTGCATTAGACTGTATTGAGTACGTCTTGTTACCTCCGGGAAGCTCAGGACATTGCGGGTAGCAAACATTTGCGTAGCTGAGCATCTCGGGGGTAATTTATGTAAGAGTCTAAAAGACCTGTTTTACAGCAAATTTAGGGTTGTGCTAAACCTTTATTATAATTCACCCAGAGTTGCTGTCCGTATATATTACTGCAGAAAGTACGAAAGAGAGTGTCTTTAGCTTCACTTGTACAGAACCGAAAGTTCCTTATAGCAAAGGCTTCGAGATTGTTTTTTTATATCCGAGTCATCACTCAAGGAGCTGGTAATAGTTTGACCCGAATACTTAAACTCTTGTACTTCCTCAATTACTTCACCATTCATTTTAAACCTAATATCAGCTGGCTGATTACAGCTTTTAGGATGAAATTGCATAACCTTAGTTTTGTAACATTAAAAAGAATATCATGTATATATCATGTATATATATGTATATAAAATCAGAAATTGGCTTGGTCCGAGTTTCGAACCTCAGTTTCAGTGATGAAAAGAACCTAGGCGTATGTAAACATTTAATATTAGACATTTCGGAAACAAGATGTCCATTTTCTGTAACTAAAATTAGCGAAATTACATATAGTTAAAAAAAAGAGTAATTAAGACCGAAAATAAAATTAAATTAAAACAGAGAATATATTGAACAAAATATCTGATCATAAAAATTTACGCTGTGGCATATAAAGGTTGGTTGGTTGATCCGTTTCACAGCCTTCGTCCAAATGATAGTACTGAAATGAGGGAACATGAAGGAGTACTGAGCTAGATATTAAAAAACAAAATAAAAAATGTGCGAAACAAAGATATTAAAGTGGCTGGTAAAATTCAGCTATTATTTGTCTGAATGTCGTTGGATGTTCTCCTAAATTAAATGTGTGAAGTTTGACTAAGGATGTATGTTCATTAAGTGCGGGTTTTAGGTCAGGAAATGAAGGAGGATTCCAGGATTTTCAGTTCTATATTAGGTGCATTGTTGGAAAGAATCTTAAAATTATCCGGAGATACAAGATGGGAATGCGTATGAATGTAAATTCTGGTTTTAAAACAGGTCCGCCTACTCTATGTAAAATTCCTTTCTGTTTATCGTCCACCTTTTGCCTGAGCTAAACTGGCTTCGAAACAACACACAAATATAGGTAAACAAAGGAGATTATTTGTTTTGGTACATTTTCTTTATGTTTAACATAAAGAACATTTACCAAAAACATAAATTTTCTTTGTCTAACATGAAGACATGACGAAAATTTACTAAAGCATATAAAATCCTTCTTTGTTTACTTATATAAGCATGGAATATATTTTCTACATTTATCATCTTTGCCAAGTATTGTAAAGTATTGTCATATCAAATATCTAAAAATTGCAAAATTCTGTCACTTGTATCCTTTTCTGAATAAAGATTTTGAATTTTGAATATTTTTCATAAAAGTGTATAACTTAAATGTATTAATACAGTTGTGATGTCTGAACATCATAGTATAATGGGATGGTGAATTACATGTACGTAAAGGACTTAGTAGCCGTACTAAAGGACTGATAACAATTCCTCCCCTTCTAATACAGAGAGCATTCTCAACAGTTCCACCATATAATTAAATTACATTAATATATTCAAAGTACTCTTATTTGAATATGCCCTTGGAAGCATGGAGGCTTTTTAGGCATAATTAATGACATTTAGTTTATTTATTACATCAAAGAGGGAAAGTAATAGTAATAATGATACAAAAATAATAATAATAATATCAATAATAATAAATACAATATAAAGTTTACAAAATGTTATATAATTTTAAATTAAATGATTTATTGTATAGTTAGTAGAAAATAAATGAAGCTTAATAAAAAAAAAAAAAAAAATTGCAAAATTAAGTGTTTAATGAAATTAGCATATTTTAAGTAGTTGATTATTAACATGGCAACTTCGTTACTCTGTTAAAAATCGCAGCAGTGAACTTATACATCAGTAGGAGCTAATGAGATGCTATTTTTAATGATTTGCGCAATACACTAGTGATGAAGCCTGCCTGATATGCATGGGAATTACATTCAATACATCTGCTTCTTTGAAAGAGAGTGCATTTCTTGCGGTTTCTATTGTATAGCTAGGTTTGTGCATAAAATGGTGTATTTGATAGGGGGTGAGTGGTCTTTGAATGGGTGATGTGTGTTGATTTTTATTGATAACTTTGAACATATTGACATCAACATTGACTTAGCTCTTTAAACATTGGGGAAGTGTGACTTTGTCTGTTCTCATTATTCGAGAGTTTGCAGACATTTTTTATGAATTACTGAATTTCCAAAGGACATTTTACATATTTCTTTGAGTTACCTCATGTTGCAATGCAATATAATAAATGTGGATGGATGAAGGAATAATATAGGGTAAGGAATGGTTTTTTGAGGAAGGGTCTTTTTTAGTTTAAATAATATTCTACATGACTTTTAAAATTTAGTTTTTCCTCTAAATTAATGCGAAGTACTCGTACTTTAACCTCATTCACCCTTGCAAGAGTAGTATTCCCAACCTTTAGTTGACAATTTGTATTAATATGTTTTGTGGTAATAAGCTAATAACACTGAACAACAAATTTTTACTTTTATTCTGTCTCAGCAACAAACAAAACTGGTCTATATGAAGTCGACGCTGCTGATTCCGAAAGTGTTATTAATTTTGGCGTATTACGCACAGTTTCCATGAAATCTTAAAAAATATTACACAATTATTGTATATTGTATATAATATGTATAATATATATAATATTGTATAATGGATATAATTAATAAATATTATAGAAAATATTAAAAATATTAACATCACACATACTATAAGAGTATTGCTAAATACACGACGTAATAATAAGACAAACACCACATGTGTTCAGAGTTGCGAGATAATAAAATAAATGAACACTTTTTACTACAAAAATTGAATATTTTTTCCAAAACAAAAAAAATGGAAATTTCTCCAAAACTATACGTGATAGGAAAATAATAAGATTAATTTTGTAATCAGCGTTAAAAACTCTATAATAATAATAATAATAACAAAACTTTTCCTGGGACAAAATCATTGTTGAACAGTGTAATCATATAAGATGACTCTGTCAGATTCAATTAGCACACATCCATTTATACACATTTTCTAATTGCTTGTTCGTTTCATTAATCAGAAAGTCTGAGTTATAATGAGAAGTAAGTGTGGTATCATCTGCATATTGTATTGTACGCAATTTAATGTGGTTGAGATGACAATCGTTGACGTGAATTAGAAACAGTAATGGACCGAGAATGGATCCTTGTGGGAATACACTAGTTAGCATCGCCTTGATGGATAAATTATCTTTTAATTTGATGTAGTGATGACGATTTGACAGATATAATTAAAACCAATCGAGGATATTTCCTTATTCCGTATATGAGAAGTTTATTCAATAAGATTTCAAGCGAAAGTGCATTAAATGCTTTTGACAAGTTGAGGAAGATCAAAGCCGTGTTCTTTTGTTGTTTAAGTTCTGATACACATTTTCTAATAGTATATTTATGACATCTTCCGTTGTATATCCCGCTCTAAACCCCAAGTGTGTTTTAGTGAAAATAGTGTATTTGATTAATAATTTAGTAAGTTTGTCGTATACAATTTTTTCAAATACTTTACTTAAAGTTGGCAATACGAAATGGGGCAATAATTGGATGGGATGTTTGGGTTTCCCGACTTAAGTACAGGGCATACTCTGAGTTCCTTTAGACCAGTGGTATTTAACCTTTTCCGCACTATCACCCCTTGAGCTAGCCAACAAAACCGTAATTACTCCCTTCCCCTTTTTAAATGGCAAATATGAGAAAAGGAAAAATTAGGAAAGAATAACAAAAGTTTAGTGGAACCATTACTCAGCTTTTTATTTTGGACAGTGGCGCCAGCTCGTTACCCCCCCCCCACTTCGAAAAAGGCCGAATTACCTCCAGGTTAAATACCACTGCTTTAGACTGTCAGGGAATATACCTAGTGCTACAGACTCATTCATTAGCTTACTGAGTGGTATTGCAATTTTATAGTTGTATATTTTTATCGGGATCGTATTGATATCAGAATCTTTAGATTTTTAGATTTTTTATTGCTCGAGAGATACTGTATGGTAGGAGTGGATCAAAGAAAATGAGTTTGGATTTGGTTGTGGCATGTATTGTCGGTAGTGAGTGTCTGTAACTGGGATCGAGGCTGCAGTATTGGAGCCGATATTTGCAAAGAAGTTGTTTAATAAAGAGTCTGTCTCTGGGGTCACTGTAAGAATTTTCACTTTGTGTGAGGGAAGACAAGGATTTGTTTTTACCTTCTTTATGTTAATTAACTCTTTCAGAGTATTCCGTAGCCTTTTTGGATTGGATTTTTGCGTCTGTTCGGTAATAATATCAGTTTTCCATAGTTTAAGGAGAGTATGGTTGCGTTTAATACTCACAATGAATGCTGGGGTGATCCATTGGTTGTTGTATTTAGTTTTAGATATTACTTTTGATTTAAGAGGAAAGTTTATGTTGAATATATCCATTACGTGTTTCCGAATGCTTGAAATTTTGTTCCAATGGCATGGCTACTTTCGGTTATTCTAGTCCAGTCAAAGGCTGTTACTTCTCTCAGGAACTTTAATTGTTTTTATAGCTTTAAGATCTATAGTCAACTTTTATAGTTTCCTTTGCTAAGAAATGGGTGATTAGCATGGTGTATGTAGGCAAGTGCTGTGTGATATTTAACATACTGGAATTACTCTATTCCCGAAATGCAGTCAAGCGGGGATCGCACCCAGATCTGATCTTGTAGAGTCGAATTTATAATGTCATTGTGAAATCTAGTTGACTTTGTAATAGCTAATTTAAAATCACGTGCAGTCATGATGTTGTGAAGGAAGCTTGCGTTATTATTTGAATATTCTTTATGTGAGAACAATATTTAAATCTGCAATGACACAATTATTACCAACATAATTGGAAATTAGAACTCTATTGATATTTGTAAAAAATTTGGTACGTTACCAGCTGGTGATCAGTAAGTGCCTGAAAATGGATACTGGGTGTTAAATAAACATTTCAATTGCAAATGTTTCTGAGGTATTGTTTATTCTTGTCTGATTTTCGATACTTTTACTCTTGTAATTTGAGTCTCCAGATATAATTACACCTCCTCCCCTATTGTTAGTCCTACATGCATGGTAGCTTGTGATGTGTACCCTGAAATGTTAAAAAAAAATCTTATTATTTTCATTTAACCAAATTTCAGTTAATATAATGCACGTGGATTTATGTTGTAATAATTTTAGGTTAGCTGTCAATTCCGTCAAAGTGGTTTGACGTTATTATGAAAAAAAAACCACCTCTGTGTGCCAGTTTTGAAAAAAAAAATATAGCAAAAACTTTATTAAGTAGTGAAAAGTTAATGCATAGCGACATACCAAAATATTAGAATATCTTGTCAGGTGTTACAAAAAAATAGAATAAATTCATTATGTTCATTGAGTACTGCCAATATATCAAACCTTTATCAAAGACTTTTTAACGCTGCGTCTTAGTATTTAGTTGGTCCACCCTTAACCCTGTACGGCCTCCAATCGACGTGGCATCGAGTACACAAGCCTCTTGCATTCTTCTGTAGTTATCGATTGGCAGGTTGTCATCAAACACCTCTTCAGTTCACTAAGTGTTTCTGGTTTACGCTTTTGGACCTTCTGCTCAGCAATATTCCTAAAATTTTCTATCGGATTAAGATCGGGAAAATTAGCTGGCCATGGTTGTATTTCAATTTCATCAGCATCAAACTACGCAGATGTTCCACGAGCCACATGAGCTGGAGCCAGGTCATGTTGAAAAATAAATGGTTCGTCTCCATACAGCTGTTCTGCAGACTCCAGCATGAAGTATTCTAAAATTTCTTGATTAACATGACTATTGACAGTTCTATTTACAAATGCAAGTGACCCCATACCATTTGCAATCATACAAATGTGTGAGAAGTAGAGGAAGATCACGTAAAAGATGAAAGGATGTGATTAGTAAATGTGGGAGGAATTGGTATAATTGTGTCACAAGCGTTAACAAGAATCAGAGGAATGGAAGCGGTTTTTGAGAGATGTTTCAAATGGAGAAATTGGTCTCGCCTGAAATAACATTAGAGGTATTCCCGCAACCTTTGCATCAAAGGTAACATTGGATCCCTTAGGCTGGGGTTGTTTGTACCTTATTCCCGGTGACAATTTCTATGTATCCTTGTGTGTAATTAACTGCTTTCAATGTTTTCGGTCTCGAGTTCAATCAAACCTCTTGCTTACCTTGTGGAGAATGAGAAGTTTATTTACAGGTAAGTAATATTTATATATGTAATACTTTTCTCTTTTAATATCACACTATTTAGACATTAAAAAGGTATTTTAAAATATCTTAATTTCTCCTGAGTGTAGTTTGAAGAATTTACTGTTTAAATATATTTTAATAAGTTTTAAGAAAACGCTGTTGTCCAATAAGAATTTCTTTAAAAATTCAAGTTCTATGAACATTAAATGATAATTTTAAGAAATGTCACATCATCTTTAAAGTTACGAAGCACCAGAATTAAAGTATGTCTGTAAAAGATAAAAAGATAAAGCTATTCAATTTCATGCCATGACCGTGAATGTAGGTTTACGATGAAAAGAAGTTGAGAACCAGTTCCTACCATGTGATATTTTAATATCCACCACGAAGAGAAATCATTACTTTCTCTCTCAGATATGAATTTTATATTATATTTGAAACTTAGATAGTTATGGGAACGGGTAACATAATCAAGAGGTATAAAAAGGCAACTGCGTCGTCGAAACAGTGATGGTAGAACACATAGGCGGATCCAAAGGGGGTGGGCACGGGACTTAATTGAAGCAACGTGGACATAAGCATACAAACGTTTTACCTAATTTCGTTTAACCAGCATGTATGGGGTCTTCAAATTAAGCACCGTTGCTTCAATTAAGCCCCCCCCCCTTTCTAGATATGCCTATGGTAGAACACACGTTTAAATGTGGTGGAACAGTCATCTAACTATTTTATCTCAAGCGTGGAGAGAAACAGATTGGCAAATGTGGAGGTCAGAAGCACCCTCATTGATACTCCATCAGTCTTTGTGATTGATGTCCGTCTATTAAAATGCAATCTTCAGCCGTCTAAACCAGTGGTGCGTAAACTAAGGGGCGCGAACAGTCATTAGGGAGTACCGCTAAAAGATTTACAACTAGTGAAGGGGGGGGGAGGTAAATGACATGAAACGAAAATAAAATAAATTAGCATATTTTATTAAAAATGTTTATTAAAAACTATTTATTTCATTCTATTTTATCTAAATGAAAACTTACGTACATAAATAACAATTACTTTTATTTTATTATTATAAGTAAAGTCCAAATTCATCAAAAGTATTAAAGTATTAAAGGCATTAAAGGTATAAAGTATTAATAGTTAAAAAAAATTCATAACGGTCTTTTTTAACATAACCTAAAATGTTCGATAGTTTTAATTAAATTGTCTGTCATGAAACTCTGTACCAGTTACATTACTGGGAAGAAGGCGGACGGGATCACCTGAAGATCAGGGCCCCCGGCCTTCTTTAGTTAGCTTTATAAGGCTAACTAACTATTTTCGTTAGTTAGCTTTATAAGGCTAACTAAAGAAGGCTGGGGGCCCTGATCTTCAGGTGATCCGGCGGACGCCGTAATTTGTTTGTTTGTCCAAGGTGGGAGAGAGGGGAGGCACAACTAAAAAATGTTTATCGCCACTAGTCTAAACCAAAGTTTTATGTGGGAGAGTTGGTTAGTTGGTCCGTTTAACGAACTTCGCCCAACTGAGGTGACTGAGATGGAAAATAACGCCATCAACAAGGAAAAATAACTCCCCTTTTCAGAAAGGGAACTGGGACGAGGCAAATAAATTACACGCAGCGAACTCGTCAGTGCACCTCTTCCTCGTTCCTTAGACTGATTTAGGACAGTCCGTAACCGACTTTGCGGGGGAGATAAGGGAGTCAAGAACTTTTAAACAAAGGTTAATAGTTTCATTAAGGCGAACGATGTAAAAGCTGGTCATTGAAAAGGAATTTTCATCGTTGATCTCAATAAAAGAGCACATTTTTAGTTGTGCATTGATTTATTCCAAATTCTATTTGGAATAAATTTATTCCAACACGTTATAGATGAATGTGTTGGTGGCGGAAAGTATTGGTCGACATGGGGATGGGGGTAGGGTTGCCAGACGTCCCGTATTTTATGGGACAGTCCCGCATTTGATCCAAAAATCCAGCGTCAAAATCCCGCGTTCAAAATGTCCCGCAAAAAATATTTTTTAAGCAAATTTTTTAGGGATGAATTGATTTAGAATTTCAATATTATGTATAATAATTTCAATTTATTCACGATGTTTAATTGTTAAATATTATTGTAATAACATTTTTCTAATTTTGTTTGTTGTAACCGTTGAAGAAATCTAGTTTCAATTTGAAAAAAAATTTGGTCTTAAAAAAAAACCTCGGAAAAATTTTTGTCCCGCATGGGCATTTGAAAAATCTGGCAACCCTAGATGGGGGTTATGTTTATGGACTTTGGGGAAACTGCATAAAACTTCCAGATTAAATGTCAGATGCGTATAACCGCTTGTGAGCCTCTAGAGAATTTTAATCCGCGAAGATTATGGTCAAGTTTATTCTTCACCTTTCAAATACTATTTAATGGTTTTGGCCTTGAACTTTTTAACATTTTGTATCATCGTTCAATGCAAATTATACTTAAATAATCATCTTTTTGTAAAATAGTGGGCACATCCGGGCTAGATCGCAACACCGCTTCCCGTCAGAATAGCGAAGTTAAGCGACGTTGGGGTCTGTTCTGTAGTGACCCGTGGTTTGTATCCCACGTAAGGCTGTAGGTCCCCTCCATCGTATGACTTTAGATGTTACGATGGAGGTTAAACAACCCCAAAACAATACTCATCACCACCATTTAAAATAACCAAACTACTTGTATAATCTTTCCAAGTTTACATCATATTATTACAGTATCTCGAGACAGACTTTTAATGCATTAAAATTTGGAGTTCAAAAATATATAATTGTATTTAAATATATTGCAATTATACTGTAGAAGGACGAAACTGCTAAGTTTAAAGAGAAGATTTAAATCTGTTAAAGTCATAAGAATTACGATCAAACTTGTAGCAACTTAAAATTCAGGGTTTACGGAGGCTTTTTTAAAAAGTGTTCGAAACTGGGTCTCCGTATGGCAGCGTTTTCCAATCTGTAGGGTGCGCTCCCCTGTGGGGTCGCGAAGATATTGTAGAAGCAGCTCCGTGTCTCCGAAAGAAAGGAAGAAACAGTTACAGTCATCAGATCAGTACCTATCTGCACACAAAAGTTTAGGTGTTAGGGATACCGAGTGTTGTTTTGTTAATCTAATCACATAATGGAAATTTTCTTCAGTAGGCATTTTGTAGTAGGGCCTAGTACTCTGTAAAAAGTGTAGTGTAGTTGAATGGGCGTAGTACGATTGCTGATTTTCAAGGAAGGGCATAATGTGAAAAAGTTTGGGAAACACTGCCATATAAAAATCGAAAATTTTATTAATTTTTCGTCTTTGTTGAAATCACTTAATACTCTGTTAGATAAATTGAAAAATAACAGATTAAGTTAACGTTTACTAAGTCCTAATCTTGAACGTTTATTTCAAGTAAATTTGTGATCATTCTATTTTCAGAGTTGAAAGTGTTAAGTTTATTACTAAGATGCGCATAATGAATTATCTGTTTGGTGTAAATTGTTACCCCAAGTTTAATAAGTATATATGGAAAAGGTTTAAACAGGAAAATCAATTTTTGTTAAAATTTAAAAATATTATTTGTGTGTCTAAATTAACATATTACTTCTTTTATTGTATTTGTATAAATTAAAATATGAATGCGTCAAATTATTAATATTTGTATAAATTGCCTCGATGCCGAGTGGATTCTCTGGCATCCTTTCGAAAACTTAACGACTCCAGTGTGCCACATCTATAATCTTAAAGAGAGATTCCTAAATTCTAAATGTTCTTTTCGACTATTATAACTCACCTGAAAGAGTTAAGTGTAAAACTACAATTATATAAATTGTTTTGCTAATATCATTATTAGAGTAGGACTTTGCAAGTTTAATAATCTTTTGTAAACGTGGCACCATGGGAGTTTCTCCAGGGCAGAGTGGAAACACTTTGAGACAACAGTCGGTGTTTCGCCCTTGGGGCAGCCGGTTCGGCATGGGTCCTTAGCTTTTTGATGAAAGCATTTGTTCGTTTACAATTCTCTAAACAAATGTAGTGTAAAAGAAATCTAATATTTTAAAAGTGATTCTAACCTTGTGAAACAAAGACTGACAAAGGGGCCATTCAAAAACCACGTGGTCCTTAAAGGGGGGAGGGGTTCCTTATGTGACCACCAAAGGCCACATGGGGGAGGGGGTTCTTGACGTTTAACCACGTGGCCAATAATAAGCATTAAAATATACTGTTTATAATATTGTTTATCATATTATGCTCCAATTAATATATATGCATCCAATATGTTAGTATGTATCCAATATGATTGCTCCAATGAATAATTTTTTTGAACATTCAAAATTATATTTTTTAGTCAAGATATTATTTTCAATTAAAGAAACAAACAATTAATACAGTTTATTTAGAAGGTATGCCTTTTAATTGTTAATTTACCTCATTACCTCTCAATAATATAAGAAATCTAATGTGGCACCTTACATTTTACAAGAGATTAAGAAGGGGTGGAGGGTGACATCGGAAGATCACGTGGTTTTGGAGGGGGGTTTAAGTCATTGCCCACAAATGACCACAAGCGGGGGGTACGGGTTTGAAAACAACCCGAAAAAGGACCGCGTGGTTTTTGAATGACTCCCAAAGGTAATGCGTCATTTATATCCTTCCACGAGAGAGGCATACCATTCTCTCAACGGAGTGAGGAAGAGGCGCCATTGAACGAAGGTATAAATTGTTTTTGTTTTCCGCAACTCGCAGTCAGATTAAGTGAAGTGGAAAGAAGAACCGTGGACGTCAGAAATTAACAAAAATATAAAGGAAGTGATATCCATCATCATTTCCGACATATATATATTAATTTATAAATGAGGGATCATCCTTATACATGATTAATTTATTAAGCAAGAAGTATATTCTTAAATGTTAAATACGAGTAACTATTTCGTTAACTTTTGTATAGTTCAAAATTAAGAAATTTACACATATTAGTGATTTATTATTTCTTGGCCAGACAAATATGAGGTCCAGTTTCAATTTATGAAGCTGATGCGTTCCTTTTTCTCTTTGGGTATTGAAGTAGAACTGAGCATCCATCATAACTGGTCATAGTTGTGCTAATTCGCCTGTTGTGCGTGAATCGCAGTCTGATAAGAGAGTAAAGCAAGTCCAAGTGGGAACATTTATTTAGGTGCAGAGCTTTCGACAATCACTGCTATTATTATCAGAGCAAAAGTGATATAATCTAGCTTTAAGGAATTATGATTCACATAAGATTATAAAAGTATAATTAATTAATAATTTATACAGAATAAAAGGATCAATGAAAGAAAGCCACCCCCAGCCTTCTTTAGTTAGCTTTATAAGGTTAACTAACGAAAATATCACGACCTAACCTAACCAATCGTTAGGTCAACTGTACGCCCTTGACAAGTGGTTAGATTAGGTCGTTATATTTTCGTTAGTTAGCCTTATAAAGCTAACTAAAGAAGGCTGGGGGTGGTTTTCTTTCATTGATCCGAATAAAATTATAGAAATACACACAAATAATTAAAATTCAAAATATGTAAGAATTAAAAAAATATAAAATGATTAAAACATAAATCTCAAATGAACTATTTAATTATAAACACTACAAACCAGAAAATAATTTATTTGAAAATACTTTACAATCTATACAATTGTCGCTAAAATAGTGAGACTTTAAAAAAGTCAATTAACTTTATTTCCAAATAGACCTAAAATGTGGAAACTTACCCGAGACAATGAACTTTTTGTTTTTCAAAATTAAAAACAAAAACTTTTATTTTGTGTTCGTCGCTCGTTTATTAACATAATTGCGATGATTGCGCTTTATCATACAATGGCATGACAACTCTCCACTTGCAATTAAGCCATTTAACATAACAGTTGTACTAATAAACTGATAAAAATCTCTCGCATTCCATTATATTAGAAAACATTCCTAATAATTCGATCATCCAATTACTATAAAAAACTCGTACACGGATGGGGAGAATGACACTGAGTGGGAAATTAATCACTGGATTTACCTATTACACAGACACACACACACTCACAGTATATATATATAGGGAATGAACTCAGAATGGTTCCCTGAGGCATTTTAGGATACACAAAGACCGTGCATGGAACAAGGAACTCTTCTGGGAAAATTAAATCCACTATAGTCTGAATAAGTAATGGTAAATGACAAACACTATAACATTAGGACTATAATACTATAACACAAGGAAAGTAACAAATGTAAAAATTGCATTAAAATACAAACATAGCCATGAGGATTCGACTTTGTTGTGGAGAAGTTCGAAAAATGGAACCCCGAATCGAAATTATACTTTTGTATATAACGGGAAAACTCCGTCAGAATTAGATTGTTACATTATTAACAAGTTTAATGGCAGGTTAAACTTACACCTTCTGAAAGGTTAATAATTCTTAAAAATAAGATGAATTCAAAAGAGAATCTTATTTGGGTAAGTAAATCTTACACCTGGCAGCCTCGCGCGGCAACGGGTGATCATAGGCCAGTGGTACTCATTGCGCGGCTCGCGAGCCAAATGCGGCTCGTGATGGCCTGAGTGGTGGTTCTCGATGCATGGAATGAAAGAGAGAGAATTTGGATATATTCAATTTATATAGGATCGTCATCACAAAAGAACAGCTGATGAGCAATATATATATATATATATATATATATATATATATATATATATACTATATGCTATTTAATTTATTTAACATTTTATATATATATATATATATATATATATATATATATAAACGACGTAAGTATAGAGGAGCGTTCTGCACACGAGGAAGAGAAATAACGAACAAATGAAAAATGAGGTGAACCGCCCGGGAATCGAACCCAGGGCCTTCCGATTACCGGTCGGATGCGCTACCATTACACCACGGACCTCGATCAGTCATAAGTCGAAATTCTCCTACATAGGGCAGAAACCAATGCCCTGAGAGGGCACCCTCGCAAATCGTGAATATGTACATTTAACTGCAATGACCACGCAGTATATTAATGTATAGAAACGACGTAAGTATAGAGGAGCGTTCTGCACACGAGGAAGAGAAATAACGAACAAATGAAAAATGAGGTGAACCGCCCGGGAATCGAACCCAGGGCCTTCCGATTACCGGTCGGATGCGCTACCATTACACCACGGACCTCGATCAGTCATAAGTCGAAATTCTCCTACATAGGGCAGAAACCAATGCCCTGAGAGGGCACCCTCGCAAATCGTGAATATGTACATTTAACTGCAATGACCACGCAGTATATTAATGTATAGAAACGACGTAAGTATAGAGGAGCGTCTGCTATACTTACGTCGTTTCTATACATTAATATACTGCGTGGTCATTGCAGTTATAATATATATATATATATATATATATATATATATATATATATAGAGAGAGAGAGAGAGAGAAGAGTTTATATATATATGTAAAAATGAAATGAATAATCAATATTCATTTTTACATAAGAACCAAAATCGCTTAACGCGAGTTTGGATAATAATTTTGCTTGTGGCTTCCTATCTTTGATCGTGTCAAAACCCTACGATCTACCATACCTATGGTTTAGTCGTATCCATTTTTATTTGTTATAGAAGTTATTAATTAATTATGATTGTCTTGCATCTCACCCTCGTCCCTAGATTATGCATACACATTGCATATAACTCTTTGCCTCTAATTCGTTCTTGTAAATCTTCCTAATAATGCTTTGTATTATACGTACAAATTCAATAACTATGACGTCATAAAGTAACTTAATTCTCTTCACGTTTTCCATACCTTGAACACTGAATCACGTGTTTAGTATTTGGACATCTTCCGTATTGAATGTATGGTAAATTCCTTAATAATAATAATAATAATAAGAATAATAATAAAAAGAAAAAAAGAAACTTCATTCTCTATACATCATTAGTTATGTTGTTTCCTACCTATTGTCTACTGATACCTATCAACCTATCAGTCCATATTTTACGCGTCTCTGTATTACGCACACAACCCATTGGATTATGTACATGTAAAATACGTCCACATATATTTTTTTTTTTATTATTTTTTTTAAGTGCGTTGAACCTTCAAGGCATTCATTAGGCTTACAGTAGTTAAATGCTCAAATTTGCGAATCAGCAGAACCGAACGTTTCTAAGATAAACATCTTTCGCTCTGATCCAAATCTATAACATATAATGTAATATAACATATTATGTTGTATATAAATTATCTTGTCATGTCTCATGTACTTGTGTTGTACTAATAACCATATATATAATAACCATATGTAATCTGACCATATAATCTAACCATATAATCTAACCACATAATCTAACCATATAATCTAACCATATAATCTAACCATATAATCTAACCATATATATATAAAAACACTGTAAGAATGGTAACGACGTAATGTACTTCAATGAAACTATAATTGAATGTAATGACTTTATATATAATGTAAGAATGTATTTTAATAGAATTGTAAGGGACAATCATAAGCGAATGGGAAGTAATCCATAATCGAAATCATAATTGTAATAAACCCAAACAAAAATGATATCGCCTTCAGAAATGAAGACGTGGCAAAAAAAAATAAGATTAGTTTTTATTTTTATTTATTTTTTTAAATTTTTATTTGGAAACTTTCAAACACCTGATCGTGTTTAAAAGGGGGGAAACTTAACCTCCAACTGCCATCCCCCAACATTCAGGCATATTTTTATACATGTATTTGTAAAATGAAGGACACTTCATTACGAGACTCTGCCTGCCTTGGTCACTGCTAAGAGACTCCCCTTGTTAGCAGCTTCGCTGCGGGGAGGGGCGGAGGCCCCTTGCCTCCTTAATATTTTTAGATTCCGGCCTGAGCTATGGTCGAAAGAGGTCGAACCTCTACCCCTGTAAATTCAGAGCAGTACCTGTATATTTTTAAGAAGTAAATTTACAGTAAGAGAAACTTTTTATTTTCCCCCTCGAGTTGGGAAATCGTCAGAGGAACTTAGTAAAGTAGATAAGTTATAAAGTATCAGAGAAAGAATTAGAAAATTATAGAAGAAAAGTAACAGAAGAAATATCCGTTGCTTGCCTCCGTAACTAGAACCCCCGTCGATTCCGAACCGATTAAGGGCCATAAAGGGGGGGGTTAACAGTTGGCGACCCTATAGCCAGGATAAACACATAGAAGAAGGAAGGGTTAACAGCTGGCGACCCTTTACCAGGATAAGAAGAAGATTTATAAAAGAAGAAGATTTATAAAAGAAGAAGATTTATAAAAGAAGAAGATTTATAAAAGAAGAAGATTTATATAAGAAGAAGATTTATATAAGAAGAAGATTTATAAAAGAAGAAGATTTATAAAAGAAGAAGATTTATAAAAGAAGAAGACTTATAAAAGAAGAAGACTTATAAAAGAAGAAGACTTATAAAAGAAGACTTATAAAAGAAGATTTATAAAAGAAGATTTATCAGGATAAAACCATTTGACCGGCGTGTCACGACTTCTAGTTCGTAACATCCACCCTTGACCGGTGTGTCACGACTCCAAGTTCTTCACGCCTAGTTTTCATCCAAGAAGAAGTAGCCAACAAGACGTCTTCAAGACACGTCTCTAAGGATTTCCCCATAGAAAATTTTGTTAAGTACATTTTGTTTTCTTAAGTAATTTATACACTTGAAAAGTCAGTATTATTAACAGTTAATAATGAGTATTAAGTCAGAATTTACAAGAAACAGTGAACACTTCAGACACTAGTGATACATTTTCCTTAGTGTAACAGAGAGTTAATTGTAAGAGAGTTAATTGTAACAGAGTTAATTTCAAAAAGAGAGTTAATTTCAAAAAGAGAGTTAATTTCAAAAAGAGAGTTAATTTCAAAAAGAGAGTTAATTTCAAAAAGAGAGTTAATTTCAAAAAGAGAGTTAATTTCAAAAAGAGAGTTAATTTCAAAAAGAGAGTTAATTTCAAAAAAAGAGAGTTAATTTCAAAAAGAGAGTTAATTTCAAAAAGAGAGTTAATTTCAAAAAAAGAGTTAATTTCAAAAAGAGAGTTAATTTCAAAAAGAGAGTTAATTTCAAAAAGAGAGTTAATTTAAAAAAAAGAGTTAATTTAAAAAAAGAGTTAATTTAAAAAAGAGAGTTAATTTCAAAAAGAGAGTTAATTTCAAAAGAGAGTTAATTTCAAGAGAGTTAATTTCAGAGTTATTTTCACTGTTATATTCAGTATAGAATAATTTTATTTTATGTACCAAACATAATAATACCAGAGTGAAATGTTGTTTACATTTTATATTTTTGTTTGCAAATTTTTTTCAATTACTGAATTGAATTGACTTGCAAATTAAGAGAGAGAGTTTACAGAGAGTTTATAGATTTAGAGAGATATTTGAAGTCAGTTTTAGTTGCAAAGAAGTTGCAAGTCAGTTTGTTGCAAAGAAGTTGCAAGTCAGTTTTGAAGTCAGTTTTCGTTGCAAACAAGTTGCAAGTCAGTTTTGAAGTCAGGTTTCGTTGCAAACAAGTTGCAAGTCAGTTTTGAAGTCAGTTTTCGTTGCAAATAAGTTGCAAGTCAGTTTTCGTTGCAAATAAGTTGCAAGTCAGTTTTGAAGTCAGTTTTCGTTGCAAACAAGTTGCAAGTCAGTTTTGAAGTCAGTTTTCGTTGCAAACAAGTTGCAAATCAGTTTTGAAGTCAGTTTTCGTTGCAAATAAGTTGCAAGTCAGTTTTGAAGTCAGTTTCGTTGCAAACAAGTTGCAAGTCAGTTTTGAAGTCAGTTTTCGTTGCAAATAAGTTGCAAGTCAGTTTTCGTTGCAAATAAGTTGCAAGTCAGTGTTGAAGTCAGTTTTCGTTGCAAAGAAGTTGCAAGTCAGTTTTGAAGTCAGTTTTCGTTGCAAATAAGTTGCAAATCAGTTTTCAGTTGGTTGCATCCAAAAGGGATAACCAAACCCCAGAGATTTATAAAGATACTTGACAAGCGTTCAAGTTAGATAGTTTAAGTTTCAGAATACTTGACAAGCGTTCAAGTTAGACAGTTAAGTTTCAAGAATACTTGATAAGAGTTCAAGTTACAGTTCAGAATACTTGACAAGCGTTCAAGTCAGATAGTTTCAGAATACTTGATAAGAGGTCAAGTCAGAAGGTTGCGCCAAAAGGGACAACCGCCCCAGAGATTTATAGAAATACTTGATAAGAGGTCAAGTCAGAAGGTTGCGCCAAAAGGGACAACCGCCCCAGAGATTTATAGAAATACTTGATAAGAGGTCAAGTCAGAAGGTTGCGCCAAAAGGGACAACCGCCCCAGAGATTTATAGAAATACTTGATAAGAGGTCAAGTCAGAAGGTTGCGCCAAAAGGGACAACCGCCCCAGAGATTTATAGAAATACTTGATAAGAGGTCAAGTCAGAAGGTTGCGCCAAAAGGGACAACCGCCCCAGAGATTTATAGAAATACTTGGTAAGAGGTCAAGTCAATAGGTTGCATCCAAGAGGGACAACCGCCCCAGAGATTACAGAAGTCAGTTTTGAAAAAGTTAGTTTTGAAAAAAAAAGTTAGTTTTGAAAAAAAAGTTAGTTTTGAAAAAAAAAGTTAGTTTTGAAAAAAAGTTAGTTTTGAAAAAAAAGTTAGTTTTGAGAAAGTTAGTTTTGAAAAAAAAAAGTTAGTTTTTAAGTCCCAAGTCATTTCAATGCAGTCAATTGAATTCAACTTTTTCTTTGTAAGTTAAGAGAATTTAATTTAAGAAAATGTAATTTAAGAATTTAATTCAACCTTTTTTTTGTGTTGTAAAGAGAATTTAATTCAACCTGAATTGACCGGGTTGCGTCTTTAGTTAACCTTTCTTTGTTTTGTTGTAAGAAGGAAATGGACCGATTTGTTTCTCTTTTTCATGCCATTGTTGCGTATAAAAATATATAGGTAAAATGACATATTTTATTGTTGGCAACCAAAACCGTTTTTACAAATGTTGGTAACGAGTTTTATAATTATTGCGATTATATGATGACAGAAATAGTGTAATAATTAATCGATCATGTACCTAATTTATCTTGCTCTGTATGGTCGGGAAATTTACCCGTAGGACCGCACACCCTAAATTTCAGTTGTGTTTATTTTTTTTGTCATTTAATTTTAAAAACTTCTACACAATAAAACATATGTATTTATCATATGCAAACAAGTTTTCAGACTAAAATATCAAATAATTCAAATTCTATCAACATTCAACGAAAGAGTATGATTTTTCTACTTAACATGCAAAAAATTATTAAACCTTTTTAATATTTTTTTTAGTATATAAAAAATAATTTTTAATGTAAAATTTACCTGAAATTATTAAAAGAAAAGATTGTTCGAAATGCTTTCCTTCCATTTCAATAACACTTTTTATTCTTGGCCGAAACTCATCTAAGGTTCGATTTACTTTTATTTTTAAGAATATTATAAAATTATGTTTAGCTCATTAAAATGCATAAATTGATTTCTATTTTAATTTGTATTCTTAACTTTCTTAATTCAATTATCGTACCGATACTTCTGGTTAATGTTTATATAGTTCATATATAGCTAGGAATGTTACTAGTCGAATTTAATTCCATCTTCAAAAATTCAATTTTTAAACCGTGAGATTTACTTTCATCAATTGTAAGTCCTCTAAGTACATTTCTTTGTATTACCTTAATACGTGGAACTGATTTAATTAAATACTTAAATACTACCTTGAACTTAAAGGATTTTATAATAATAATGATAATAATAATAATAACAACAATATTGACTCAAAAGATTTTATAACCCTAAAACCCATCTTAAATTATTATACATTATTTTTAAACTTTGTTAATTCAAAAACCTTCCAAATCTCTACACATACACACGCATGTATGCACACTATATATACTATATATACAAACCTTATTCTAAAATCATTCGATATCACAAACTATTTCATAGCGTGTAGGTGCTAACTCTGCTATTTATATAGTCCTAAGCCTTTTTGCTATATATAAATTTTTGCTCAGGCATTTATTCAGTTAATTTAAGAATCCTCTCCGCTAGTCTGTCCCTCAAAGTTATGATACACACTTTGTATCTAATACACACAAATACACACTAGACCACAGGTCTATACATCATCCATTACGTAATTCGATTTTTTACCTACAATAGTCAATAAAATTAGTTATAGACTGCACGATCAGGGTAACTTTGGAAAATAATTTATATTTTTTTCCTTTTACCTACTATTCATTATGTACATAATTTTTTCCCACAGAAAAATAAAAATTTTGTAAAAAAATTTAACAATATCTTTCTTTGTCTAGCGTAATTGTTTGTCTAAAATTGAAGTATTAATCTTTGAATTTTTTTATTATATAATAACTCACTTGCTCTGTATAAAAATTTGTAATGTAAAGAAAAAAATTCGTCATCTAACTTGAAGTAGTTAGGATGTTATTTTCTCATTTGTATTGTATTAATGGTACCCTATTAGATTATTGTATAAATATCGTTTTTTTTTAAAAGGGGAGAGCAATGTAAAAATGAAATGAATAATCAATATTCATTTTTACATAAGAACCAAAATCGCTTAACGCGAGTTTGGATAATAATTTTACTTGTGGCTTCCTATTTTTGATCGTGTCAAAACCCTACGATCTACCATACCTATGGTTTAGTCGTATCCATTTTTATTTGTTATAGAAGTTATTAATTAATTATGATTGTCTTGCATCTCACCCTCGTCCCTAGATTATGCATACACATTGCATATAACTCTTTGCCTCTAATTCGTTCTTGTAAATCTTCCTAATAATGCTTTGTATTATACGTACAAAATTCAATAACTATGACGTCATAAAGTAACTTAATTCTCTTCACGTTTTCCATACCTTGAACACTGAATCACGTGTTTAGTATTTGGACATCTTCCGTATTGAATGTATGGTAAATTCCTTAATAATAATAATAATAATAAAATAATAATAATAAAAAGAAAAAAAGAAACTTCATTCTCTATACATCATTAGTTATGTTGTTTCCTACCTATTGTCTACTGATACCTATCAACCTATCAGTCCATATTTTACGCGTCTCTATATTACGCACACAACCCATTGGATTATGTACATGTAAAATACGTCCACATATATTTTTTTTATTATTTTTTTTAAGTGCGTTCAACCTTCAAGGCATTCATTAGGCTTACAGTAGTTAAATGCTCAAATTCGCGAATCAGCAGAACCGAACGTTTCTAAGATAAACATCTTTCGCTCTGATCCAAATCTATAACATATAATGTAATATAACATATTATGTTGTATATAAATTATCTTGTCATGTCTCATGTACTTGTGTTGTACTAATAACCATATATATAATAACCATATATAATCTGACCATATAATCTGACCATATAATCTAACCATATAATCTAACCATATAATCTAACCATATAATCTAACCATATATATATAAAAACACTGTAAGAATGGTAACGACGTAATGTACTTCAATGAAACTATAATTGAATGTAATGACTTTATATATAATGTAAGAATGTACTTTAATCGAACTGTAAGGGACAATCATAAGCGAATGGGAAGTAATCCATAATCGCAATCATAATTGTAATAAACCCAAACAAAAATGATATCGCCTTCAGAAATGAAGACGTGGCAAAAAAAAAAAGATTAGTTTTTATTTTTATTTATTTTTTTATTTTTATTTGGAAACTTTCAAACACCTGATCGTGTTTAAAAGGGGGGAAACTTAACCTCCAACTGCCATCCCCCAACATTCAGGCATATTTTATACATGTATTTGTAAAATGAAGGACACTTCATTACGAGACTCTGCCTTGGTCACTAAGAGACTCCCCTGTTAGCAGCTTCGCTGCGGGGAGGGGCGGAGGCCCTTGCCTCCTTAATATTTTTAGATTCCGGCCTGAGCTATGGTCGAAAGAGGTCGAACCTCTACCCCTGTAAATTCAGAGCAGTACCTGTATATTTTTAAGAAGTAAATTTACAGTAAGAGAAACTTTTTATTTTCCCCCTCGAGTTGGGAAATCGTCAGAGGAACTTAGTAAAGTCGATAAGTTATAAAGTATCAGAGAAAGAATTAGAAAATTATAGAAGAAAAGTACAGAAGAAATATCCGTTGCTTGCCTCCGTAACTAGAACCCCCGTCGATTCCGAACCGATTAAGGGCCATAAAGGGGGGGGGTTAACAGTTGGCGACCCTATAGCCAGGATAAACACATAGAAGAAGGAAGGGTCTAACAGCTGGCGACCCTTTACCAGGATAAGAAGAAGATTTATAAAAGAAGAAGATTTATAAAAGAAGAAGATTTATAAAAGAAGAAGATTTATAAAAGAAGAAGATTTATAAAGAAGAAGATTTATAAGAAGAAGATTTATAAAAGAAGAAGATTTATAAAAGAAGAAGATTTATAAAAGAAGAAGACTTATAAAAGAAGAAGACTTATAAAAGAAGAAGACTTATAAAAGAAGACTTATAAAAGAAGATTTATAAAAGAAGATTTATCAGGATAAAACCATTTGACCGGCGTGTCACGACTTCTAGTTCGTAACATCCACCCTTGACCGGTGTGTCACGACTCCAAGTTCTTCACGCCTAGTTTTCATCCAAGAAGAAGTAGCCAACAAGACGTCTTCAGGACACGTCTCTAAGGATTTCCCCATAGAAAATTTTGTTAAGTACATTTTGTTTTCTTAAGTAATTTATACACTTGAAAAGTCAGTATTATTAACAGTTAATAATGAGTATTAAGTCAGAATTTACAAGAAACAGTGAACACTTCAGACACTAGTGATACATTTTCCTTAGTGTAACAGAGAGTTAATTGAAGAGAGTTAATTGTAACAGAGTTAATTTCAAAAGAGAGTTAATTTCAAAAGAGAGTTAATTTCAAAAAGAGAGTTAATTTCAAAAAGAGAGTTAATTTCAAAAGAGAGTTAATTTCAAAAGAGAGTTAATTTCAAAAAGAGAGTTAATTTCAAAAAGAGAGTTAATTTCAAAAAGAGAGTTAATTTCAAAAGAGAGTTAATTTCAAAAAAGAGTTAATTTCAAAAAGAGAGTTAATTTCAAAAAGAGAGTTAATTTCAAAAAGAGAGTTAATTTAAAAAAAGAGTTAATTTCAAAAAAAGAGTTAATTTCAAAAAGAGAGTTAATTTCAAAAAGAGAGTTAATTTCAAAAGAGAGTTAATTTCAAGAGAGTTAATTTCAGAGTTATTTTCACTGTTATATTCAGTATAGAATAATTTTATTTTATGTACCAAACATAATAATACCAGAGTGAAATGTTGTTTACATTTTATATTTTTGTTTGCAAATTTTTTTCAATTACTGAATTGAATTGACTTGCAAATTAAGAGAGAGAGAGTTTACAGAGAGTTTATAGATTTAGAGAGATATTTGAAGTCAGTTTTAGTTGCAAAGAAGTTGCAAGTCAGTTTGTTGCAAAGAAGTTGCAAGTCAGTTTTGAAGTCAGTTTTCGTTGCAAACAAGTTGCAAGTCAGTTTTGAAGTCAGGTTTCGTTGCAAACAAGTTGCAAGTCAGTTTTGAAGTCAGTTTTCGTTGCAAATAAGTTGCAAGTAAGTTTTCGTTGCAAATAAGTTGCAAGTCAGTTTTGAAGTCAGTTTCGTTGCAAACAAGTTGCAAGTCAGTTTTGAAGTCAGTTTTCGTTGCAAACAAGTTGCAAATCAGTTTTGAAGTCAGTTTTCGTTGCAAATAAGTTGCAAGTCAGTTTTGAAGTCAGTTTCGTTGCAAAAAGTTGCAAGTCAGTTTTGAAGTCAGTTTTCGTTGCAAATAAGTTGCAAGTCAGTTTTCGTTGCAAATAAGTTGCAAGTCAGTGTTGAAGTCAGTTTTCGTTGCAAAGAAGTTGCAAGTCAGTTTGAAGTCAGTTTTCGTTGCAAATAAGTTGCAAATCAGTTTCAGTTGGTTGCATCCAAAAGGGATAACCAAACCCCAGAGATTTATAAAGATACTTGACAAGCGTTCAAGTTAGATAGTTTAAGTTTCAGAATACTTGACAAGCGTTCAAGTTAGACAGTTAAGTTTCAAGAATACTTGATAAGAGTTCAAGTTACAGTTCAGAATACTTGACAAGCGTTCAAGTCAGATAGTTTCAGAATACTTGATAAGAGGTCAAGTCAGAAGGTTGCGCCAAAAGGGACAACCGCCCCAGAGATTTATAGAAATACTTGATAAGAGGTCAAGTCAGAAGGTTGCGCCAAAAGGGACAACCGCCCCAGAGATTTATAGAAATACTTGATAAGAGGTCAAGTCAGAAGGTTGCGCCAAAAGGGACAACCGCCCCAGAGATTTATAGAAATACTTGATAAGAGGTCAAGTCAGAAGGTTGCGCCAAAAGGGACAACCGCCCCAGAGATTTATAGAAATACTTGATAAGAGGTCAAGTCAGAAGGTTGCGCCAAAAGGGACAACCGCCCCAGAGATTTATAGAAATACTTGGTAAGAGGTCAAGTCAATAGGTTGCATCCAAGAGGGACAACCGCCCCAGAGATTACAGAAGTCAGTTTTGAAAAAGTTAGTTTTGAAAAAAAAAGTTAGTTTTGAAAAAAAAGTTAGTTTTGAAAAAAAAAAGTTAGTTTTGAAAAAAAGTTAGTTTTGAAAAAAAGTTAGTTTTGAGAAAGTTAGTTTTGAAAAAAAAAAGTTAGTTTTTAAGTCCCAAGTCATTTCAATGCAGTCAATTGAATTCAACTTTTTCTTTGTAAGTTAAGAGAATTTAATTTAAGAAAATGTAATTTAAGAATTTAATTCAACCTTTTTTTTGTGTTGTAAAGAGAATTTAATTCAACCTGAATTGACCGGGTTGCGTCTTTAGTTAACCTTTCTTTGTTTTGTTGTAAGAAGGAAATGGACCGATTTGTCTTTTCTCTTTTTCATGCCATTGTTGCGTATAAAAATATATAGGTAAAATGACATATTTTATTGTTGGCAACCAAAACCGTTTTTACAAATGTTGGTAACGAGTTTTATAATTATTGCGATTATATGATGACAGAAATAGTGTAATAATTAATCGATAATGTACCTAATTTATCTTGCTCTGTATGGTCGGGAAATTTACCCGTAGGACCGCACATGGCCCTAAATTTCAGTTGTGTTTATTCTTTTTTGTCATTTAATTTTAATAAAACTTCTACACAATAAAACATATGTATTTATCATATGCAAACAAGTTTTCAGACTAAAATATCAAATAATTCAAATTCTATCAACATTCAACGAAAGAGTATGATTTTTCTACTTAACATGCAAAAAATTATTAAACCTTTTTAATATTTTTTTTTAGTATATAAAAAATAATTTTTAATGTAAAATTTACCTGAAATTATTAAAAGAAAAGATTGTTCGAAATGCTTTCCTTCCATTTCAATAACACTTTTTATTCTTGGCCGAAACTCATCTAAGGTTCGATTTACTTTTATTTTTAAGAATATTATAAAATTATGTTTAGCTCATTAAAATGCATAAATTGATTTATTTTTTAATTTGTATTCTTAACTTTCTTAATTCAATTATCGTACCGATACTTCTGGTTAATGTTTATATAGTTCATATATAGCTAGGAATGTTACTAGTCGAATTTAATTCCATCTTCAAAAATTCAATTTTTAAACCGTGAGATTTACTTTCATCAATTGTAAGTCCTCTAAGTACATTTCTTTGTATTACCTTAATACGTGGAACTGATTTAATTAAATACTTAAATACTACCTTGAACTTAAAGGATTTTATAATAATAATGATAATAATAATAATAACAACAATACTTGACTCAAAAGATTTTATAACCCTAAAACCCATCTTAAATTATTATACATTATTTTTAAACTTTGTTAATTCAAAAACCTTCCAAATCTCTACACATACACACGCATGTATGCACACTATATATACTATATATACAAACCTTATTCTAAAATCATTCGATATCACAAACTATTTCATAGCGTGTAGGTGCTAACTCTGCTATTTATATAGTCCTAAGCCTTTTTGCTTACTATATATAAATTTTTGCTCAGGCATTTATTCAGTTAATTTAAGAATCCTCTCCGCTAGTCTGTCCCTCAAAGTTATGATACACACTTTGTATCTAATACACAAATACACACTAGACCACAGGTCTATACATCATCCATTACGTAATTCGATTTTTTACCTACAATAGTCAATAAAATTAGTTATAGACTGCACGATCAGGGTAACTTTGGAAAATAATTTATATTTTTTTCCTTTTACCTACTATTCATTATGTACATAATTTTTTCCCACAGAAAAATAAAAATTTTGTAAAAAAATTTAACAATATCTTTCTTTGTCTAGCGTAATTGTTTGTCTAAAATTGAAGTATTAATCTTTGAATTTTTTTTATTATATAATAACTCACTTGCTCTGTATAAAAATTTGTAATGTAAAGAAAAAAATTCGTCATCTAACTTGAAGTAGTTAGGATGTTATTTTCTCATTTGTATTGTATTAATGGTACCCTATTAGATTATTGTATAAATATCGTTTTTTTTTTAAAAGGGGAGAGCAATGTAAAAATGAAATGAATAATCAATATTCATTTTTACATAAGAACCAAAATCGCTTAACGCGAGTTTGGATAATAATTTTACTTGTGGCTTCCTATTTTTGATCGTGTCAAAACCCTACGATCTACCATACCTATGGTTTAGTCGTATCCATTTTTATTTGTTATAGAAGTTATTAATTAATTATGATTGTCTTGCATCTCACCCTCGTCCCTAGATTATGCATACACATTGCATATAACTCTTTGCCTCTAATTCGTTCTTGTAAATCTTCCTAATAATGCTTTGTATTATACGTACAAAATTCAATAACTATGACGTCATAAAGTAACTTAATTCTCTTCACGTTTTCCATACCTTGAACACTGAATCACGTGTTTAGTATTTGGACATCTTCCGTATTGAATGTATGGTAAATTCCTTAATAATAATAATAATAATAATAATAATAATAAAAAGAAAAAAAGAAACTTCATTCTCTATACATCATTAGTTATGTTGTTTCCTACCTATTGTCTACTGATACCTATCAACCTATCAGTCCATATTTTACGCGTCTCTATATTACGCACACAACCCATTGGATTATGTACATGTAAAATACGTCCACATATATTTTTTTTTTATTATTTTTTTTAAGTGCGTTCAACCTTCAAGGCATTCATTAGGCTTACAGTAATTAAATGCTCAAATTCGCGAATCAGCAGAACCGAACGTTTCTAAGATAAACAACATCTTTCGCTCTGATCCAAATCTATAACATATAATGTAATATAACATATTATGTTGTATATAAATTATCTTGTCATGTCTCATGTACTTGTGTTGTACTAATAACCATATATATAATAACCATATATAATCTGACCATATAATCTGACCATATAATCTAACCATATAATAACCATATAATCTAACCATATAATCTAACCATATAATAACATATATATATAAAAACACTGTAAGAATGGTAACGACGTAATGTACTTCAATGAAATAATTGAATGTAATGACTTTATATATAATGTAAGAATGTACTTTAATCGAACTGTAAGGGACAATCATAAGCGAATGGGAAGTAATCCATAATCGCAATCATAATTGTAATAAACCCAAACAAAAATGATATCGCCTTCAGAAATGAAGACGTGGCAAAAAAAAAAAGATTAGTTTTTATTTTTATTTATTTTTTATTTTTATTTGGAAACTTTCAAACACCTGATCGTGTTTAAAAGGGGGGAAACTTAACCTCCAACTGCCATCCCCCAACATTCAGCATATTTTATACATGTATTTGTAAAATGAAGGACACTTCATTACGAGACTCTGCCTTGGTCACTGCTAAGAGACTCCCCTTGTTAGCAGCTTCGCTGCGGGGAGGGGCGGAGGCCCCTTGCCTCCTTAATATTTTTAGATTCCGGCCTGAGCTATGGTCGAAAGAGGTCGAACCTCTACCCCTGTAAATTCAGAGCAGTACCTGTATATTTTTAAGAAGTAAATTTACAGTAAGAGAAACTTTTTATTTTCCCCCTCGAGTTGGGCTATCGTCAGAGGAACTTAGTAAAGTCGATAAGTTATAAAGTATCAGAGAAAGAATTAGAAAATTATAGAAGAAAAGTACAGAAGAAATATCCGTTGCTTGCCTCCGTAACTAGAACCCCCGTCGAATCCGAACCGATTAAGGGCCATAAAGGGGGGGGTTA
>JAJOZX010001798.1:795000-797484 GCA_023014485.1 Bathynomus jamesi | reverse complement strand
TAGGAAATTTAAACCACAGTTCCGGAACCTTTTCTTCCAGAAAAACATATATCTGTATCTATATTTGTGACGATCGAACTGCTTCTGCTTCTGCTTCTGCTTCTTCTTCTGCTTCTTCTTCTGCAGCTTAAATTCCATCTCTGTATGGGGTCGCTGTTCTTGATGAGTCTCCTCCATTCACTTCTGTCACGCACCATGTCCTCGTCCCAATTTTTCTCCCGGATGTCTGCCGCCACGTAATCCCTCCACCTCGTCTTCGGTCTACCTCTTCTTCTTCGTCCCGGCACCTCCATTTCCAGCACTCTACGTCCCACGTAATCCTCCTCTTCTCATCATGTGCCCAACTGCCCATACCATCTCAGTCTGGCTTCTTGGATTTTTCTTGACGCCTCTACTACTTTCACCGTTCCTCTAATGCGTTCGTTTCTGATTCGATCCCTTCTAGTTACACCGCACATCCATCGCAACATTTTCATTTCAGCCACATCCATCTTTCTGTCACTAGTCTTTTTCATTGGCACCGTCTCCATTCCGTACAACATGGCTGGCCTAACCACTGTTTTGAAGACCTTCCCTTTCAGCTTCACCGGCATCCTACGATCACAGAGAACTCCCGACACCTCTCTCCAGCTCCTCCATCTCGACTGTGTGTGTGTGTATATATATATATATATATATATATATACGGGGCTCCAATAAACCTTAGCCCCCCCCGCCCATGGCCTAGACCATTAGAGGTACAGTAAAACTAAACATACCTTACAAAAGAGAATTTAATCCTGCATTTAATGAGAAACAATTAAAACTTGGTGTTCCCGCCATTGGCTTCCAAGACAGCCTGAATTCGTCGCTTTGGGTAGCTTGCCAAAAGTGACGTGAATAGATCTTGATCGTTACGCAAATTTGCTAAAACAGTTTCAATGTGTTGCGTCATTGTATCCTTCGAAAATTGATTTGCTGCAGATTCTTGAAACGAGAGACATTCAACCTTGTCCTTTATAACTGATTCAATGTGTTCACAGACGTTCAGGTCAGGAGAATTTCCTGGCCATTCTTCATTTCCAAAGAAATCGATCTCATGGTTCCGCAACAACTGTTGAGTGGCTAATCCCTTAAAGCAGGGAGCCTTATCGTGCAGAAGTGTGACCTGATCGACATCCATAACATTGTTTGGGTTTCTTAGAAAAGGAATGACATGCTTTGCAGTGAACAAAACAAACACACCAACACAGTCTGGACTTTTTAATAATTCGTGATAATGTTCATTGTCATCGATTTCATCTGGTGTTGTGGCCTACACACGATCATTTTGGTAGTTAGGCCGACGTGTTACGTAAGCAAAAAATTCATCAGAGACGGCTAAATGCATGAAATCATCCACATCCCAATCTTCAAGATAATGGGCAAACCACATTCTGTCATCGATGTTAAGTTGAGTTTTTCTTGGCTTTGGAAGTTCATGCCAAGGCTTTAAACCTTGCCTATGACGGTACAGTCGAATGATCTCACCACTAACGATCTTTCCTCTCAACACTTCGATCTCTCTAGAAAGTTTAGCACAGCTGTTTTTCCGCTTACGCGTACCGCGTTCAATGATGTCCTTTGTTTTCCTGAGAGAGTGGCAAATTTGGGCGCCCAGATTTGGTTGTCCATTTCACATTCATCCAAAGTTTTATTCCAATTTCTTTTGACGAAGTCCTCACTTCTTCGCAACTTTTTGGCAACCCATGAACGTGTTATAAAGGTGGCTTCAGCATCACGAGCTTCCCGAAATGTTATTGCTCATATGCGATCTGTCACACGTTGCCTCTCCGAATCACCAATTAATTGAGAAGCCATTATTTATCACTTTATCAGCTAGAGTAATTTTAATACCTACAATAAATAAAGAATTTTATATATTTTTATAATCACTAAAACTATTTCGATGTAAGTAAACATGTTAGCTGCAAATGGGGGGGGCTAAGGTTTTTTGGAACCCCTTTATTATATATATATATATATATATATTTATATTATATATATATATATATATATATAATTTTTTTTATTTTAATTCTCTTGAAACAAGCCAAAAGCGTTCAACTTCCCCTGTCGTTGAGATCTACCTTAGCGAAAATATAATGTAAAATTGACTAACAAACGTCGTCATTTTGCAGTTAATTAGATTTACACAAAAAGAACGAACATTCAGGTAAATATTTTTAATGCCGGAAAAGTGTAGTATCCTTGTTTAGTGTCAGGAACAGCGGTGGCACGTTTGACTACCCTTCAAAGAGTGCCTAAGTAATTATTCGATTTTTTTTTGTTTTTAACTTTGGTAGTTTCAAATTTTATTCCTAATTTTATTTATCTATTCACTTATTTCATTTAATGAGTCTGAAAAATAAGGAAGTTAATTTTTAAATATTTTAAGGCGTCATTTTCATTTCAATATATATATATATATATATATATATATATGCACTAAAATCACAAAATAAC
>JAJOZX010001798.1:757500-790000 GCA_023014485.1 Bathynomus jamesi | reverse complement strand
ATATCTGCACGTAAATTAAAGAGTGACAATCCTGAACTCCTTGGACATGTCTCTATTCGTACCATTCAAGAACGTCTCCAAAAGGACCTAAAACTGCCAGCAAGCCGTCCAGCCCAAAAACCGTTGTTAACAGCACGTATGAAGAAAAAACGGATTGAATTTTGTAAAAAGTATGAAAATTGTACACCAGAACAATGGAAAGAAGTTATGTTTAGCGACGAATCTACCTTCAAAACATTTTCATCTCGGCCTGGAATTGTTAGAAGACCAGCAGGAAGTAACAGAATGGACCCCAAATACACTGTAAAAACTGTAAAGCACCCTCCCAGTGTTATGGTTTCGGGGTATTTTTCTGCTCATGGTCGCGGAGGCTTGTATTTTTTGCCACATAACGCAACAATGAATGTAAAAATGTACATAAATGTACTGAACAACCATTTACTTACATTCATAAACATTCACTCTAGTGCATGGTTTCATTATGATAGGGCCCCATGTCACAGGGCTAAAAGTGTCTCTCTGTGGCTTAACAAAAAAGTGAAAGTGTTAGACTGGTCTGGTAAGAGCCCAGACCTGAATCCCATTGAGAATAGGTGGACAATCATAAAAAATAAGCTTCACGGTAGAGATACCGGATCGCTCCCAAAATTGGAAGAAACCCCGAAATCACTGTGGTGCACAGAAATAATTCCAGATTACTGTGAAAAACTTGCTCTGTTAATAATGCCTGAATGCATAAAAAAAGTAAAAAGGGTGAAAGGAGAGATGACAAAATAATAGGTAGGTCGGTCTGCATGAATTAATGGTAATAAACGTTTAAAAAACATATTTTGGGGATGGGTGGCAGATATTTTTCGCGGGCACTATACACACACACACACACACACACACACACACACAGTATAAAAATTCAAGTGTATAAACAACTTTACAATTTCATTAGTTTGAAAATAACCTTAAATGAAATAAGTGACCTCTTCTTTTATTCCAGAAGTATAGTGCGTTCTTAAACCATATATATATATATATATATATATATATATATATATATATATATATATATATATATAATATATATATATATACAGTATATTCCAGTTTTTTTTCAACTTCTCTCTCTACATATATCTATCTCTGCATGTGTTAATCAGACATAACTTCTGAATAAAAAGTTCATACTATCGTTGGATACCGTAACTGATCTATTACAGTGTAACGAAAGTGACCTATGATTAAGTAGAAGTAGAAGTATAAGGGAAGAGGTCAGCAAATGCTTTAAAAGGTGAACTATATTTGTTTACGTTTGGGTGTGGTTTCCCCACTGTTTAAAAAAAATAAAAAATAAAAAAATAAATATTGTTTCGAAGATTTTGTAAATACACACACACACCCACACACACACACACACACACACACACACACACACACCAATATTCTTTAAAATTTAAAATGTGTAATGCAGTTTCTACATCCATCATGTATTACTACATGTACACAAATAACTGTGTACGTTTTAGTGTCCCAGATTCTGTTTTTTGTAAAAATAGAAGAAATTTATCTCGTAAAATTAATAATGAGAAACAAATGATTTTTAACTGCAAAAATATTTTCTTTGTCGGCATTAATTATAAGCGCTTTATATCACGAAAAGCAATCGCGTGGAATACATACAGCATATATATATATATATAATATATAATATATATATATATATATATAATCACAGTTTCCAAATATGATAATTTTTTTGAAAAAATTGAAACTATTTTTCCATAATAAAATTATGAAAATGTTTTCATTGTTTTGAGCATCGTTATAAAGACGTTCTCTTTCCTTTTCGTTATTTTCATTTGTTTGTCTTCTTTTTTTTTTTTTTTCCTTCCTTTATAACTCGGCAAGAAATCACTGCAAGTGCGCGAACATGACTCAGCGGTTTCAGGCATTAGCTAAGCTTACCTTGGCGCTACGGTAATTAACCTCTCAGTTAAGCCACACACACACACACACACACACACACACACACACACACACACACACACATGTGTTTTTGGCTACCTCACAAAACAGCAACATTTTCACGTTTTTTGTTTGCTGATGGTGACATTTAACCTAATACTAAATATTCTAATTAACTTAAATTAGTCCAACGAAATCTAATCTACCGTAACCTGACCTGGTCAAACCTTCATTTAAATCTCTTATTATGGTAATGATTTTCAGTAAAAAATGAATCTATGGCAACACTACTAATGTCGCTACCCTGCGCGTGCGTATCGTGATAAGCTGTGTGTGTGTGTGTGTGTGTGTGTATGTGCTAAGCATTGTCGCAGTATCGTAAACTAATTGAGAATACATTATATATACACACTGTAAAAATATAGAAAACGGCTCACATCCTAAATAGAAATAATAACTGGCATTGAAGTACATTTTTTAGAGGAAATGAGAATGATAAAAGCACAACTGCCTCTTCTAATGAGAAAAGACAGAACTTTGCAGGTATATGCACCTCAGCTTTACATAAATCACTCTCCTATTCAACACCACCCACCGTTAATACTACAACATCCGCAATGGTATCAAGGGCCGCAGCCCCAATACTCCCAGATGCAGTGGCCCAACCAATAACACCAAACAGGAACCAACATCTACCAGGAGACGACCATTATCTAGAAAAACCGAGCACGAAGATTAGAAACCATATAAATTTATTATACACAAATTTACAAGGCCTGCATATATTGATCATGCACACTGCAAATTACAATACTTGCAAAGTTTAGCTCCTGAAAGCAGCATAGATAGCATGTGCCTACCGGAAACACAGTCACACAAATGCGAAAAAGGCTGTGAAAACGGCGTCGATGATACTGAAATAGCAACACTGGACTACAATATATACAAAGCAGATAGTTGTTAGAGGAGTAGGGTGTGTTGCATCTACGTGAAAAACACGTACACATGTGAGGTGAATGTAAGCAAATCAAACGGCACAGTCAAAATTATTATTTTAGAAGTAAAAAATCTGAACCGAACCATTATGAACGGCTACAGACCACCAAACACCACAAAAAGTGAATTCCAATTCGCTACAAAATGAAATAGAAAACATGTTAAAATTACTTGAAACTCCAGCACCAAATATTTTAATTAGTGGGAATTTCAATTTTCCATTTATAACATGGATGAAAAAAAAAAAAAATAAAAAAAAAAAAATAAATATGGAGTTATACATGTTGAGAAATTTCATGGTATTGTAATGATTGGTAGAACTCAGGCAATAATGCTATTAGATATTATGGAACATTATGCACTTACATAGGAAATCCGTGTTCGTTTAATTTTGACAAATAAGAATGATATAATATAAATAAAAAGGTAACGCACACAAATTTCTCCGATCATAACCTAATCTATATGCAATTAAAGTTAGCAACCAGAGGTCCAGAAACGCATCCTAGAGAGTCAAAAGGAATATTTGAAGGTTAAAATATAAATTCAAAAAGTAGATTGGAAAAATGTAAATGAAGATTTAAAGACAGTAAATTGGGAATTGCTACTTCACGAGAAGACTCCAGAAGAAATACTATGGATAATAGAAAATGAATCTAAACCTATATTGCTGAAACATGTTCAAAAAAAAAAAAAAAAAAAAACGTAGCAAGCTCGAGATAAAAATCAGGACGTTATTTAGACAGCGGAAACAAACTGTAAAAAATCTCCACAGGTGCAGAACTGAAGCGAGGAGACTCAAACTAGAGAAAAAACTATGCGAAATAGAAATAGACCTAAAACAAACATTCATCCATAAGACAAACGAGAAGGAAAAAAAGATGGCAGAAAACAAAAAATAACCCAAAATACTTGTACACGTTTGTGAAAAGAAAAATGCAGTGTGAAGAGAGTATTGGTGCTTTGATAGATGGGGGCGACCGAATACGCGAATGACCCAGAAAAAATGAACGAACTGCTTAACCCCTTAACGAATTTGCCCGAGTTATCTGGAGCTTGCCAAAATGTGCAAAATAAATAAACTTCCACAAAAATGGTTGGTTAAGGAACAATTTAACTCTGTGTTCAGCACTCCTAAGTCCGGAAGATCATGCCTATCATAGCTATTAGACCATTATGAGAAAATATTGGAAATATTGTGTCGAGGACAAAACATAGATGTAATATATACTGACTTTGCTAAAGCCTTCGATAAATGTGACCGTGGAATTATAGTACACAAACTTAAAAATACAGGAATTACTGGTAAGCTGGGAAGATAGATATGCAATTTTCTGACTCAAAAGAACTCAGGGTGGTAGTAAATGGAGTTAAACCTGAAGTCTCAGAAGTTATGAGGTCTGCCCCACAAGGTACAGTATTAGCTCCCTCGCTGTTCATAATAATGATTGCAGACATTGATGCAGATATTAATGACTATTGTATCATGATTCGCAGATGACAAAGATATGCAAGGAAATATCGAACGAAGACGACAAAGAAAAATTACAAAGTGACATTGAAACTTTTTTCAAGTGGGTAGGAGACAACAATATGAAGTCCAACGAAGAAAAATTCCAACTTCTAAGATATAGTAATGACAAGGTGCTACAGAAGAAAGGGTACAAAACTCCGCAAACCAAACATACAACGCCAAACCCACAAGTCAGGGATCTTGCAGTAATAATGTCGTCGGATGCAGAATTCAGAGAGCACTATAACATTAAAATTACAACGGCTAGAAAAATGATGGGGATCATCCGGAGGAGCTTCCACGGCAGAAAAGCAAACATGCTAAAATTATGGAAGAGTCTAGTCCCACCAATAATTGTATTGTATTGTTTTGTGTTCACAAACCCATACAGAAAGAGACATTGCAAACATAGAAGCCAAACGAAGGACTTTTATGTCTAAGATAGAAGAAATGAAAGATGAAGACTACTGGTCTCGACTACAATTCCTGAAACTCGACTCTCTCGAAAGAAGACGCGAGCGGTACACAATAACATGCATATGGAAAATACTCGAGAGTTTTGTCCCGAACCTTAGAAATGAAATAGAAACACACTGGAGTGAGAGAAGCAGATTTTGTACTGTCCCAGCTGCGGTGGGGTCATGAAACAGAGGATGGAAAGTACCCTCGGAATACGAGGCCCAAAACTTTTTAATGTCCTGCCCAAAGAACTGAGGAACCTCCAGCACACCAACATGAATAATTTAAAAAAACAGCTGGACAGTTTTCTGTGCAAAGTCCCTGACCAGCCATGCGTGGCTGGCTACGAGAGCGGGAGAAGATCGGAAAGCAATTCCCTTCTCCACCAAATCCCGCAGATGAGGTGGGATGCTGCAGAGGGGTCGACGGTAGGTCGTTCAAACCCTCATAAAGGCATGAAGGATATACACACACACACATACACACACACTCTGTGTATGTATATATATATATATATATATATATAATATATATAATAGTTTTAACGATATAATTTCCAAACTTTTTTTATGTATTTATAATAATAGTTGTATTCGGTTAGAGGAAAAGCAGTTCGTGTTACCGCAAATATTATGTAGATTACTTTATCGTTATTTAAGCTTTTATTTCACTTTACAAAAACTGTTAAATACTGTATGACTGAAATGTCACTGGTCCACTTGGTAACAGTCTCTCACAAGGCGGGTTCGATTGTCTGGATGAAAGGGTTTCTAGAAGGTTTTTCTTCCCTATTATTAATATTCTGATTATATTTTGCGCGGTATGTTTACATTCCGCCTTCTCTGATCTGTGTATATTACTTATTCTATTGTTGTTTTTTTTAGTCTACGTGCACATTCATGTATATTCAGAAAGAGCCTTTCCATAATAAATTATATCCAATTAAAAATTCATACACGATGCAAATGGTTTAATTAGTATGCTTCCCTAAATGGTTAAGTAGGGTGGCATTTAATGCCACTTAGCGCCGCTTAACCTTTATGTAATCTTTCGCTCTTATGGAGAAAACTTTTTCGGTTAATAACTTGCTTCTCAAAAGAAAGTTGTATAGAACCCCCCTTCTAATCCACGCACGTATGGTTTTTATTCCCCGATCCGACCATGTAGGATATCTTGCAATACTGCCGATGTATTGAGACGCATTCATCGCGCAGGATCCATCACTGGACACGCAAATTGTAAATGGTACTCTGTCAATGAACATATGCAGGCGAATGTATGTTTCATATATAAGTCCACGACGTTCATTGTAGTTAATATATTTTGTGCACACACACACACACACACACATACACACACAGAGTTCCGATCGTTACTCTTTGTGCAAATGGGTAAATAAAAAGACAAGGTCACCGCATTTCTAGTTTAATACATAACTTAGATTTTGTTTCTTTTAAACAACTTTATGAAAGGGATAATCAAGTCTTGAAGGTCCAAACACAGTCCATTAATTTGTTGACGTCCCCTGTCAACGGAAAAAAAAAGGGGCGGATACAAAAGGCTTTAAGCTGTTGTTGGATGGGATGTATGTATTGGGGTAAAGTATTCCATGAGAGTATGTTCCAAAGAGCAGAAGTTCTCGTACTGGGATAACGGTGCGACAAAAGCATGCGCGCATCCAGTATTCCTCATACACCAAGAACAGTTGCAAAGAGGTGGTGCAGTCGAATGAAACTTTTAAGAACTCTGATCATAGACGTAACTACATAAAGAGAAAAAATAAAAAGTATGAAGTGAAGAAATGCCACGCCGAATACTTAAAGTTGTGAATTTAGTGATTTTACTATTATTGATTTTACAGCTCATCTCTCAATAGCATCAACTTGTTTCTGAGCCACTTCTTCACACCCAACCCAAAGATTAGAAGAGCATTTCATCTGAGAGTGCAAATGGCTTTTATAAATGAAGGTCAACTGCTAATCGGTAAAATTTTCCTGGTCCGAAATAATAGACCGTACCTTTCGTCTGTCCCACAGACGGGAGTTTTTTCTCCAAATTAAAAAACACTAAAAACAATATTTTAACATTAAATTGAAGGAAAATAATGTATAAAATAATACAAAACATCACCAAAGATACCTTTATAAGAGCTCTGTAAGGGGTTAGAAATAAAACAAATCACTTTGTGTTCACTGTTTCTTGCTCCAGCCACATTTATATCGAAAAAAAATCATCCTCTGAATCCGAAAAAATTGAACAGTTATCACCTTCCTGTTCGAGGATTTTTTTTCTGTATTTGCTTCTATCAGATGGCGCTTCGGAAGTCGTGAACGCAAACCTCCCTCCATCGTGATTTATGGATAACTGAGTATGACTACAAACGTTAGTACGTGACAATCGAGACATCCGTTTTCTTTGCACATACACAGATAGCCAAGAGTCATAGGAAGTACTCGTTACCAGAGCGACCGGTTCCTGCCACAAATAAGGCCGCAAAAATATATACTTAGATCTACGTCTGTAGTACTCCTACCGACGATCGTTAATCTACGTCCATCGTACTGAAAGTGTACTATGGACAGAGCAGGAGGAGATGGGAAGGAATGAAAACTCAACTTTGTCCTGAAAGAAAGAGGAATGTTTCTACTATTGAAAATAGTCAGGAGGAGGATGGAAAGTTATTTTGCTAAATGCGATGTAAGGGTAATTCCAGGGTGACGTTCGTAACATTCATTTGGAACAATTGTTTAGTAAACATTTAACTGAAAATGTAAAAGTAAGGGAAGTAGGACAAAACTAGTAGGAGGCATTGTGAAGTATGCTCTCGGGTACATTTTGGCGCCATTTGTTCTATAATATATTATTTAAATTTCTGTGTATAGGCCGCCGATTCGGAGGTCTATATATAAAAATAACACTAACAGTACATTAATCAAAAGATTAATGTAGTCTCTGTAAGTTATTATATATTCGGTTGGTTTGTTCCATCTGTCTCAGCTATATAAGTTACTTCTGCTGTGTGTAAAATGAGATTGGACTCTCTCCTGATCAATAATGTATACAAGTAGATAAATATATGGGTATATAGATAAAAACAGTGGAAATATGCTAGTGTAAAAATATTTATCTATATTTTAGAAATGACCAGTTTTCGATATATATATATATATATATATATATATATATATATACCTGGTAGAAGTTCTCTGCGTCGCTCTCTCTTCACACGAAAGTCAAACTGGTGACTCCACTTCTAGGCCTGACCTGGTGTAGGAGTGAGTTATTCTCTTGCGATCTCCATCACACACAGTCGGGTACACCTGGCTCCTCCGCATTGTCCTGAGCTAGGTTCATATATATATATATATATATACCTGGTAGAAGTTCTCTGCGTCGCTCTCTCTTCACACGAAAGTCAAACTGGTGACTCCACTTCTAGGCCTGACCTGGTGTAGGAGTGAGTTATTCTCTTGCGATCTCCATCACACACAGTCGGGTACACCTGGCTCCTCCGCATTGTCCTGAGCTAGGTTCACACATATATATATATATATATTATATATATATATATATATATATATATATAATATTATATTAGAATGGCCGCGGCGCCTTGCAAAAAAAAAGCACCCAAACACAACTTCGGGAGAACTGGGAGGGGCGAGTGTGTTACTAAAACCTTCCCTAGTTCTCCTTTAATGTGTATACTAAATTTGATGCAGGTCCCTAGCCGTTTAGGGGTGTATAAACAAACAGTCATCATCATCATCGCCTGTATGTAAATATATAGTATAATATAAAATACTAACTACTTCATCCCCAGAATTTCAAAAATATTTTGAACGCGTTATACTCGGTTGAAAGATGCATTCTGACCAGGGATTGTCGTTTTGAGTCATTTTGTTTATCCCGGGATTCCGGGATAAAATCTGTCTTCGTCCCGGGATCCCGGGATTTCCCGGGATTTTTATTTTATATGTATTTAAATTTTTTATACTTTTAAAAAGGAATTAATATAAAAATTATAAAGATTTCATCATTTATTTATTTAAACATATTCCATTAGGTAACTATGAGTGTGAAATAACTAGCTTAAAAGACAGTTGAGTGCAACAAGACAGCTATTTGTAAGAAAATCAACACTTGTAAAGAATAATATCCTTGTAAAGAATAAGCATGCTCGTAAAAACATAAAAACAACTAAACATATGAAAATGCAAAACATAGCGCATTTAAAAGAACTAATTTGACTTATAATACGAACGTAGAAAACATAGACAATTCACACTCTTATCACTCAGCCGAGTTCTAAGTTTAGTTATAAACAGTCCTGCAGCTGAAAAAGCTCATGATACAACATGTATGATCGTGTAAACAGGGTATTTATACTATATATACTAATTATTATGTAAGTAATTAGCACCGGGATATCCCGGGATGAACGAAAAAATCCCGGGATATATCCCGCACGTAAAATCTCCCGGGATCCCGGGAAACAATCCCTAATTCTGACGTATTTGAGCGTGTTTTGATTTGTTTTAATTACAAAATTTGGACGTCGTTGTCGTTGTGGCGCATGCGTACAATAATAATGATTGGGGTTGTTTAACTTCCTTCACAACATCTAAGGTCATATGACGGAGGGGACCTGGGTTTTGTGATCAGCTTGCGTTATTTTGCAATTATTGTAGTGTGTTTTGGTCGAAAAAAATATTCGCTCACGTTGTAATGGCAATAGCGTGTAATAGATGTAATGTCGCAATAGCAAAAGGATGCCTGTATGCGGCTGATTTATATAACCGAAAGTTAACGGAATCCCAAGAAAATGTTATATAAAGTAACGTATATAAACAGTTGGGATAAGTATATTTGAACAATTCTTTTAAATTTTTATTTTTATTAAAAAATGATGTAATTTTAGATTGTTTAACATTAGACATTATTACATTTTTAACAGTCTGTTTTGTTCGCATTTGTAATAAATTTTACAATGATTATTAATTGGAGCATTGCTATATTCGCCATATCGTCGCAGGACTGAAACGCCTCTCACTTCCTTAACTCAATAGTTGTCCATTGGTAGAATTTCCTACCGCCAAAATTGTTTGTCATTATTGCGTCACTTTTTTTCGTATTCGCGTGATCTTCGATATGAGTCATTGATATGACGCGATCTTTTAGATTCTCAAATCTATTCATTGAAAATGGATCGATTTGAGAATCTAAAAGATCGCGTCATATCAATGACTCATACCGAAGATCACGTGAATACGACAAAAAGTGATGCAATAATGACAAACAATTTTGGCGGTAGGAAATTCTACCAAAGCGCACTAATGGGTTAATGATTAACAATACTAAGGATAACCTTCCCCTCTTTTATAGTTAGAAAGGCCCCGCCTTCATCAGATTAAAAGCTTAATTAAGATTAAAAAATGGTTATCAAAGATTGAAATAAATGTAAGTATGAAAGGGCAACTAAAATAATCTGATAATCACAAAATATTGGACGACAAAAAAGCTAAATATGAGAGGTCAGGTAAAGAATCGTGTAAACATGCACAAAACTCCGTTCGTAATTGTGAATGATTAAGAGCAGATAGAAAAAATTATCCATATATCCAGATTTTACTCATGCGGATAACCCAAAATAATAAAGAATAAATTGCCATTTGGGTCGGGGAAATGAAAAGTGATTCATATAAGCGGTTGATTCTTATATCCGTTATTCGTTGAGTTATTTAGCTATATATATATATATATATATATATAAAATGAAAAATCTTGTTAAAAATAGTTTAAAAATATCAGAAGTTACAAAATGACACTTTCGAACTTAATTAAAGAGTGAAGCTTCTTGTCGGATTATTTTTTGGGAAGAGCTCTTTACTCGTTGTACAGAGGTAAAGTTTTAATAATGTCGATATTTTACAACCTGACTTTTGTGGTTTTACGCTTTTTTTTTTTTTTTTTTTTTTTTAATGGTACTTCGTCAGTGGTTTTGAAACGCGTGCTTGCGTCTCTCTCTCTCTCTCTCTCTCTCTCTCTCTAGTCTCTCTCTCTCTCTCAAATAGTTATATTTCTGTCTTATCAATCAATTTTCATCCTGGTGCAGAATCGTAGTTAACCGAATAGAATAGTCTTCCATATAATTAGTTATTTCCGTCATGGATGTCTGTAATTGCGTTGTAATAATACCTGACGTACAGTTGTGAATCCACAATCCACATCATCTCGGATAAAACAGTAAATGCATTAAATTTCGTCAGGAAATCGATATTACGCCCGTGAAAAGAAGCCACTTTGACCGTGCCATTGAATAATAATTGAAAAACGGTGACCGGTAACGAATAAAGACCACCTATTTAGATATCCCGGTAATATAATCCTCGTAATGTTCTTCCACGTTCATATTTTAAGTTTCGTGACGTAGATAGACTTCAACGCAATCGTAAAAAATGTTTTTATTTGGCAAGTAAAATAATTCGAGGCATCGTAATTTAATGGTAAGCTGTTGGGTAGTTTTTTTTGGGACATTACTTACTTACGTAAGGTTATTAAAAAATATATTTACATAATGAAAATTATATGACGAAATGTGTTTTTTTTTGGGGGGGGGAGGGTAATATTTCTTCAGTTCGAATAATAAAACCTTTTCGGTTTTTTTAAACGTTTTATGTATATTTATGTATTTGTTTATTTTTTGTTTGGAAATTTTCTTTCTTTTTCTTTTTGAGAATTAGTTTAGATTTCTTTACTCTTATTCTTTATTCTACGGATATATATATATATATATATATATATATATATATATATATATTATTTTATTTATTTTGATAGATAGAGAGAGAGAGAGAGAGGGACCACGATAATTGTCGTGAAGAACAAATGGCAAAGCTCATGAATAGAATGCCAGAACGCTTCACATAATGCAAAGGGAAAACAAAACATACAATTTTAAATATATTGATTCAATAATATCTTATTTTTTTATTTTATAATAAAAGTGAATATATATATACAGTACGTACAGTATATATATATATATATATATATATAACACACTATTATTAGATTGGTCTTTTTAATACACTTTCGATTAAAAACTAGTTGAAAGGCGTTCAAAATTTCACCTGAAAATATAAACAGGAAACGTCTGTTAATAATTTCGCATTTGACCTGGCCTTTCCTCGCCCCCTTATCTAAACGTAATTTTTTTAACATATTTCTCTCTCTCTCTCTCTCTCTCTCTCTCTCTCTCTCTCTCTCTCTCTCTCTCTCTCTCTCTCTCTCTCTCTCCATATTTCTATTACTTGTTTAATTAAATCGATAAGATGTTTCCATTTTGTATCGATAGATTCGTTCGTATTTACTTTTTCTCCTTTGTTTGCGTGGTGGTGGTCCCTTTAACGTTTATAGAGCAATATTGAAGTGAGCGGCTGGAATACGTGGTGCGGCGAAATTCGGTTGGTTCTACCGGAGATTGTGTCGTGAGCGAGAAGCGTTTGATGCGTGTCAGTGGCGTTTGTCGCTGAGGTGACGTCAACGGTTTCGAATGGGGGAAAGGGTGAGTCTCATTCCGCTGCCGAGGGGAAAGGGGGAGGGGAATCGTAATGACAGTGACGAACGCGGCAGCAACATCAAATGTACTCCGAAGTTAGTGATATTAATTCGTACTTAAATAGAAAAGTATCCTTTTGGCTCGTTATATCTTCCGACTAAAATTGAATCAAATTGGCCCATGCCTCGCATTCAAAATGCGGTTTAGTTTCAAAATATTTTGAAGGTTTTACAGCACCTAACGTTGTTCGAGTATCAACAGTGTCTTTGTTTGGAAACCTTCAATCTTAGTTGACAGAAGGCCTTCCAAATTGATCGTCGTAGGTTAAAAACTCCTGAATTTTAACGTGGACATTTCGGGTTTGGAGCGTAAACAGAAATAGGAATCGGATTCACCAGTCATTGACGTTCGGCAGATAAAATCCGTAGATAAAATTCACACACTATTTTTTTTTTTTTTTTAAAGAGAAGTAATTTAGTTGAAATTAGATGACGTATATCATTTTTTGAATGTGACGGAACTACCGTTTGAATACTATGACCGCGTATTCAAGAGTCTATTTTAAACAAAAACCAACTCCTTTTTAGATTGGGGCAACTAAGCTACGTAATTACAGTAACGAAAACGTTATCGTAACGATAAGAACTACACGAAGAAGCAAGAAACTAAGTTTCTAAATATTTATTGGCTTTGCGGGAGGGGACCAACCGGACCGGACCGGACGAGGAACGGGGTTTGTTGCCCAGTTTTTATAGGCGAGTTAATGTCATGCTCTCGATGTGACATTTATTCGACAAGTTATTGAGGGGTAGATTAAGCTAGGTCAGGTTAGATTGTTGTTTTTAGTGTCGATAGTACATTTTATCGACCAAATTGGCATAAGTCATTTATATAGACTACAACCATTTTGTTGAACGGAATTTCATAGACACCTTAATTATCTAACCTAACCTAGCCTAAATCCTAGCAATCTAACTCAGAAAAAACTTGTCGGTAAAATGTCACATCGAGAAAATGATGTTAGACCGGTTTATATTAGTGCGCCTCTAGTTCGTTGTTTCTCGTATTTCACTAATACACCGAGCTGTGCAAACCTGTTTCACGATATTTTTGTGCATAGGGAAGATTTATCACTTTATATATGTATAAACTTTCGCTTTGTGTAAAATAGATGAAGTTTTTATAAAATGAATATGTGCGCAAATGTTTTTACATCAAATTATAAAATTGAAAGCCGTAATATTTTATTCATTGTTCTTCCACGTCAGATTTATCTTTCACGTAAATGGGGCAATTTTTAATTTAAAAATTCATATTTCAGCTTATATATACTGTATATATATATCAAAAAAGATATATATGAGTAGTGCATCGGCAGAAAGGGGATACGCGACAAAATCGGCGAAATGCGTTTTCTGTTTGAAAAGACGACTTATTTTTCTCTCTCTTCACCTCTAATTGGCAGATATCCCATTTTGTGACTACAGTGTTTCCAGTGACATAATGGGATATCTGCCAATTGGCAGTGATAGAGGGAAGAATAAGCTGTCTTTTCAAACAGAAAACGCATTTCGCTGATTTTATCGCTTATCCCCTTGTCCCGTTGCACTATTCGTGTATATATATATATATATATATATATATATTATATTATATATATATATATATATGATGAATAAAACCACGAAGGAAAAAAGAAACACAAAGGGGTGCTCAAGCGCTTTCGTCTAATGACATCCTCAGGAACACTGGAGTGAAAGGACAGATCAAGGCAATATATAGGTTACAAAAATAAACATACATACATACATATTCATATATATATATATCATATATATATTACATATATATATATACATATATATATATATATAGATATATATATATATATATATATATATATATATATCATATATATTATATATACATATACATATACATATATATAGTAAGCATAGAAAAAATTGTGGGAGGAGCAAACATTTATATGGTAGATTGACACTTTTAGCACTTCAGCCGACATTCAATATAAATTCAAATGGCTTGTTTATGAAACAGGTCACAAAAGAATAAAGAAATAAAAATAAATATAAATATAAATTGAGAAAAAATTAATTACAAAATAGTGCCTTAGTGATATATATGTCACAGCCTAAATAATCATAAACAGGCGCTTTTTTTTAAGTGGTATCCCCAATAGGCCTAATCACTTTTTTAATGTTAACTCATGAGGTTGTGTTTCCTGTCTTTATCATTGATTTCTTTGCCTCTGGAACTGCTCTCGGTGTTTTTCCACGACTTGAAGAAGGTTCTGCAGTTGTTGTTCGTTCATTGTTTTAACATATTCCTTAGCTAATTTATAGTCGTCCCTGTTATCCCATTCTGCATGATCTACTTCGTTTTTCTGGTATTTCCGAACCGGGTCTTTCCAATGCCTGAACCATCTGCAGTTTCACTTGCAAAGTTATGTCGTCATCAAAAACGGCAAGCGACACAAGTTCTTCATTTAGATACCAGAGGCGACGGCATAGTGCTTTGCTAGCTATTGCTGAAAGTTCCTTATCATCATATTGCTGAAGCTCTTTTAGATACTCCAAATCGGTTCTTGATGCAATAGGAGCCGCAAACCATTTTGGCACATAAAAGCGGACAGCATAGCGAGAGAAACGTTCCATTGCACTCAGTTCCTGTTTTGTCAGGTTGAACTGCGAGCGAAACAATACAATTTTGATGGCATAAATCACTCGCGACATCCACCTAGCGCGATGTAAAGCCCCAGGTTGACGAAAATGTACTACTCCTTATAGAACACCACTTTTTTTTTTTTTGCCAGTATTGCTAGCGGTAGTATCAAAACACATTGTTTGAATACATTCTCGCAAATTCCAATCGTCTAAGCATTCTAGAACTGCTTCTGCAATTTTTCCGCCTCCTCCAGAAACAAGTTTGGGTACTGCTAGAAGCTTAGACTTTTCTCCACCGGATACAAGAATAGCTACCCTATCTATTTTTTCATCACCTGTTATATCTTGCATTACTTTACCATCCCAATGAATGGTAAGCGGAACGTTAGAGGTAAAGGTTTGCTTAATGTTATCTGCAACTTTTTGGCGTACGGCACTCCTCGCCCTCTGTAGAGTACTTCTGCTCAAAACAACATTGTCAATGTCATGTCCAAGAGAAGTTGCAGCAGCTGAAAGCACCATAACAGCACAACGATCACTTGTTTTTGTTCGATCTAATGCCATTGCTAGATCAGGTGTTACGATGCGCTTACACTTCTTTGATATTGTGCTGCTTGAAGGTTCGGATGTCATTTCAGGAGTGTATGATGTGGCTGGCTCTGGTTGCTCATCACTACTACTGCTTGAACTGCTATTACTGAACTGAACTGCAGCTGAAGACAGTTTCTTTCGCAATGCCTCGGCTTCTTTTAGTGCAGCATTTCTTTCATCTCTTTTCCGTTTTCGCATTTGCTTAGCGACCAGTTTGTTATCAATATCAGTCATGTAACCTCGCCTCCCTTTTTCTCTTTGAGCATTGTAGGAATGATCTATCTTCCTTATTTGACATCATTTGTAAGCATTTGCGTGAGCTATATCAAAAGGGTTATCTAAACTATCTTGGAATTCAGTTTCTTTTTTAATTTGATTTTGATTACGGTTTGATTTTGATTTTTTAAGTAATCTGAAGTTCTCATACATTTTCTGAATTTTCGTTAGTACATGCTGTTTGGCTCTGGTGGGTATTTTCGCCTTGTCCCAAATCTCAAAAATTTCAGCATAAACTATGTTGGATGCTTCTTTCAATGTTTTCTTACTGTTTGTGAGACAGAAAAGCCGACGTAGTACATATCCATTGGATGGAAGCTTCTTACTGCTAATTGTGTCAATTGGCTGTCCAATCAGCCATATTTCAGTTTTTCTTCTTGTTACAATTGAATCGGACATGGTGAAGGATAAAATCTGCAAATATTAAGAGAAAACACTTGCACATCAATCTCTCACTGCGTCTTAAGCAATACCGACGTGAAGACGTGTTTCTACTCAACAGTGTAACATGTGGAGCACAATCCACAAGATTGTGAATAGGCATGGTTTGCACACAATATTTGAACTACGAATTACAGGATTTCTTAAAGTAATTTTACCAGCAATTCACTGGTCAACAAAGTTTTTGTCACAGAGATATTTTTACTTGAACTATGTGTAATTTTTTATGTTGATTACGAAAATAAAAACAGAATTTTTCTATCACCCGCAGTTTTAGAGTGACACGAATTTACATTACTTAGGATTTGAGTGAGAATAGGAAGGGGGCGGGGTCTGCCCTTTCCTCTTCCTCTGCTTATAAGTTGCTACACGTCACTGTTGACTTTCATTTGTCAGTTACTCATTTGATTTCACTCAGTAAATATCGTTCAATTTATTCATGATTTTCCTCAATCATTTTTTGTCAGTGCGTTCGTATTGTTTCATGACAGAATGCCACGCAAGTGTGTCAACCATCCAAACTGTTTCTGTTATGTGTGCAGAGAGTTAACACTTAAATTTCAAAGGCGAAATTTCACCCCTCTCGTCAAAAAAGCATACGAACTTTATTTTGGTTGCAAGGTAGGGGATCAGAACAAGACGTGGGCACCTCATATATGCTGTATTACGTGTTTAAGACTTCTGACAGGCTGGCTAAATGGGTCTCGTCAAATGCCGTTTGCTGTTCCGATGATATGGAGAGAGCCGAAAGACCATTTAACGAATTGTTATTTCTGCTTAACAAATATACTAAGCATTACTGCGAAATCTAAACATATGGTACAATACCCAAATTTACCATCAGCCATAAGGCCTGTTTTACATAATAAACATTTGCCAGTACCAAGGCCACCGGAAACATGGAGTTTAGATAATGAAAATGAAATTGATGTACAATGGTAATGACGAAGCTCAACATGGTTTACTGACGGACGATGTTGATCCAATGTTTGAACCATCTTGTTCATTGACAGAGCCTCACTTAATATCTCAAGCAGACCTGAGCGAGCTTGTTTGTGATCTGAAATTGTCAAAAGATCAATCCGAACTTTCGGCTTCCAGGTTGAAAGGTTGGAATCTTCAAGAAAAAGGCACTAAGATATCTTTTTACCGCAAGCATCAAAGAAACTTTCTACCCTCTCATGAAAACCCTTGGCCAACAACATGATCCAAACGAATGGCGCCTATTTATTGATTTCTCGAAGCTGAGTTTAAAAACTGTATTACTCCATAATGGAAATAAATACCCTTCAGTTCCATTAGCACATGCCGTACATATGAAGGAATCATACGACAATATGCACCTGCTTGTGAAACATATCCAATATGATAAATACTCTTGGCATATCTGTGGAGACTTGAAAGTGATTGCACTTCTTCTTGGTTTACAACTGGGTTATACAAAATTCTGTTGTTTCCTCTGTGAATGGGACAGCAGAGCACGGGAAAGCCATTACTCAAAGAAACAATGGCCACTTCGACAAGCGTTGATTCCAGGGCATAAAAACCTCACCAGTTCACATCTTCTTAATCCAAAAAAGTTATTTGCCACCACTACATACTAAACTTGGTTTAATGGAAAATTTCGTTAAGGCTATGGATCAAAATGACAGGGGGGGGGGGTCTCTACTTGAAACAGAAATTTCCGAGGATCAGCGAGGTCAAAATCAAAGAAGGAATATTTGTGGTCCCGCAAATTAGAGAAATCATGAGAGACAGCGCGTTTGATGAAACTCTTAAGTGAAGTTGAAGGAGCAGCTTGGAGAGCATTTAAAGTAGTGAACACAAATTTCCTCGGAAACTTCAAGGCCGAAAATCAAGAGTCACTTGTTGAAGAACTTCTCAAGGCCTACAAAGACGTGGGGTGCAACATGTCGTTGAAAATTCATTTTCTTGACTCGCATCTCGACTTCTTCCCAACAAACTTAGGCGATGTTAGTGATGAGCATGGGGAACGCTTTCATTAACAAATATCCACGATGGAGAAGCGATTACAGGGCAAGTGGAGCCCCAGCATGTTGGATGACTACTGCTGGACACTGTCAAGGGATGGCCCAGAGGCGAAATACAAGCGTAAATCATCAGTAGTCACATTTTAGGTGAATTCAATATGCATTTTCTACTGTGATATTGCTATTACGCCTATAAATTAGTCCAAATTTCATTTTCGATTCACTCAATATTGGTGGGTGATAGAAAAATTTTGAGGCCATTTTTGAACTCAGTGGTAAAAAACCTATAAGATCCACCCATTTTTTTTCATGTGACAAATAAAAAGTTCGATTTTGTCGACCAGTGAATTGATGTTTTCGCAGTAAATGAAAAATACAATAGGCTGTCGGCACCACCGAAAGTGCATAGATATTGTTGAAATTTAGTGTGCGAGTATATTATGATGGTGGTAACAATTTTAGGGGGTGAGACTTTCACTTTTCAAAAATAAGTTTTTTTGGGCCAGTCTATCACTTTCGGGTCCGGGTCATTTTTCTAATTTACTTACGGGTCCGGCCGAAAGTTCACTTTCAGGTCCTGTCGGGTCTTTCAATATATGACCCGGGTCTGGGTCGGGTCCATTATTAAAAATGTAATAATTATAATCTGGTATAGGATAGGTAATAAGACTGCTACCGTAGCTACATTAACATGTTTTCTGAAACATAGTAAAACATTATATGGCTATACGGTAGTAGCATAACCATATACAGGGTGGGCGGAAGGTAGCTCCCTATTTTGGATTGGTAAAAAATACGTATATTATCCATTTATTTCAGAAGAAATAATATGAAAAGGTAGGCATACATGGTAGGAGTTTTCTCTAAAATTCAATGTGGGCTCCAACTCTTTCCACCAGCTTCTGGAGCCGCCCAGGAATGGCGTCCACTGACTTTAGCAGGAACTCCGGCCGGATGGAGACATGACTTCCCGAATTCGGTCCTCCAGTTCTTCCAATGTCCTCGGTTTGGTGCGGTAGACTTCTTCCTTTACCCACCCCCAAAGAAAGAAGTCGCACGGTGTCAAGTCGGGGCTCCTGGCTGGCCATTGATGTGGACCACGACGACCCATCCAACGCCCAGGGAAGTGGGCATCCAGCCACTCACGGACAACAAGAGCGAAGTGCGGAGGGGCGCCATCTTGCATAAATATCAGATCGTCGATGTTCTCCCATGTGCTGACAACCGGCCAGACCTCGTTTCGCAACATAGCAAGGTACCGCTCAGCATTCATGGTGTTGCGCAGAAGGAACGGGCACACAACCTGATCTGAGGTCATACCACACCACACCGTTACACTGAATCGATTCTGCCGTTTTTCAGCGGTAACCGTGCGACTTCTTTCTTTGGGGTGGGTAAAGGAAGAAGTCTACCGCACCAAACAGAGGACATTGGAAGAACTGGAGGACCGAATTCGGGAAGTCATGTCCTCCATCCCGCCGGAGTTCCTGCTAAAGTCAGTGGACGCCATTCCTGGGCGGCTCCAGAAGCTGGTGGAAAGAGTTGGAGCCCACATTGAATTTTAGAGAAAACCTACCATGTATGCCTACCTTTTCATATTATTTCTTCTGAAATAAATGGATAATATACGTATTTTTTTACCAATCCAAAATAGGGAGCTACTTTCCGCCCACCCTGTACATACAGAGTGTCCCAAAACAACGTATACATTTTTAAAAAACTTATAACAGGCGAACCCACTAACGGATTCAGATGATTTTTATTTCTTTTTATAGGTAAATATACAACTTCGAAATAATAGATAGTTTAATTTGTTTAAACACGTAAGTGTTCGAAATGTCGACCATTGACATCAATGCACCACTGCGCTCTTTGATTCACTGATTGGCAGACTTCAACAAAAATGTTTGTAGGGATATTTCTACACGCTTCTTCAACTGTGTTCTTTAGTTGTTCAAGTGATGTAGGTCTTCTACTGTATACTTCATTTTTCAAATGACCCCATAAAAAAAAGTCAAGTGGGTTCAAATCTGGTGAACGTGGTGGATACTCGATACTACCTCGTCGTCCGATCCACCGATAATGAGATGTTTCATCAAGATAGTTCCTGACATCCTGATGGTAATGAGGAGGTGCTCCATCTTGTTGAAAGTAAATGTCCTCATCTCCGTATAACTGTCGAATTGCAGGAAAACCTTTTCTCCGAAGCATGTTGAGGTAGCTATGGCCGGTAACTGTACCATCGAAAAGAATGGACCAACCAAACCTTTGGAAGAAAAACCACACCAGACAGTTATACCCGGTAAATTTACATGTCGTTCCACATAAATGTGTGGATTTTCTTGTGACCAGTATGTGCAATTATGACGATTAATTATACCATTCAACTTAAATGTAGCCTCATCAGACCACACAATTTTGTCGGCAAATTGGCCATCTTCTGTGTTTTTTACTCGAAACCATTCGCAAAACTGGATTCTGCGATCCGGATCATCCTCATTCAAGGCATGTAATAATCTCGGGATGTAAGATTTCCATTTAGCATTCTTCAGAATTCTGTGGACACTTGTCTTACTTTTAACTGTTTCACGAGCACATTGTCTCACAGATTTCTTGGTGATCGGTTGAATACCTGTAGCACTTCATCAGAAGTGTTAGCATCTGTTGATGTCTTTGGACGCCCAGTCGCTTGCTTGTACACATCATGCACAGTACCGTATACTTCAAATTTCTCACAGATACGTGAAATGGTAAGTCGAGTTGGAGGATTAGTTCCAAAATTGTCTCTCCACTGTTGTTGAACCTTTGATATCTTCTCAACTTTAAAATACGACTTTAGTATCCATTTTCGTTGCTCAAATGATAAGCGCACACTTCCATTTTCCATGTTTACTGTAGGCAGGCAAGGCTATTACTAATTTCGATTTTGTATCTCCTCAGGCTAGCCAAGGCTGTTAACAATTTCGCTTTTGTATCTCCTTAGGCTATAGGCTCTAAAAAGAAATAAAAATCATCTGAATCTGTTAGTGGGTTCTCCTGTTATAAATTTTTTTAAAATGTATACGTTGTTTTGGGACACTCTGTATATATTAATTAATCCGATTTTGGAAATGTTTGAAAGTAGGTGTATTAATTGTATTAATATTTAATAGTAACTAGGTATAGTTATACATGCATTGCTAAGGGGCAAAGTACAATGTATGATTGCTCTCTTCAGCCCCCTTATTCTAACAGCACTTGATCATATCGGACCCGTTGTCTGTTGCAATGGATACAACTTGTGCAGATCCCAAGTCGTACTTGATTAACACAGACTGAATGGTTTGTTTCAAAACATCTATGAAATTAATTATTTATTACTGATTTAGATTTAAAGTAACATTCTTTTACATATACTGTAATATTGTACGATATATATATATATATATATATATATATATATATATATATATATATATATATATATATTTGTGTGAAATGTAAATAATTTTTACCTGTATGCGAGCAGTGAAGTTCCTTGACAGCCAATGTTTCATTTCAATTTTGTTTTCAAAGTCATATTGGGCTTGAATACCTAAAAATTCTCTATCTAAGCGGCTGCAACAATCTACTTTTCAATGAAACATTTTTTTTAAGAAGTATTTTTAACTTATTTTTTTCAGCTATTGCTCTATCGAGAACCAAAGTAGCAAGATTTTTCTGTTCATGTTTATATTCATTGCAGATAGAAATGGTTTAACCAAAATTTTAATCCAATATCTTCTGCAATGCTAGAAGGCCGCCCGTCTATTGTCACCCACGAAATAAGGCCATTTTTTAAAGTTTTCCTATGAAGATGCGGGTGAACTCCAACCTTAATTTGTTTAAAAAAGTTTTTAACACTAGTTTGGCCTACATTCATTCCCTTGGTTTGTATTTGAGTTTTCGAAGTACTGCTAGTGGTAGGTAGGCTTTTATCATGATCCTCAACTTTACGATATATGTCTGGGTGACACGATTTTAGGTGTCGCTTTAGGTTTGTCACATGATTGCCACTGTACAAAATTTTAACTTTAATGTCATAAAGGAAGGGTTTTAGGGTCCTCACAGCCCATCGAATAGCAGCTAATTCTCGTTCAGTGGTTGAGTACTTTTGTTCAGCCCTATTGAATGTGGTTGAAACAAAGGCTATGGGCCTATTATTTCCTTCCTGCTCTTGGGACAAGCAAGCCCCAGCTCCAATGTTAGAAGGTACACTTTTCCACACTTTTCAGTTTGGCATGTAGATGTTTTATCAATATTATTATATTTAAAATATTCATTTCTAAGGCTAGTTTTTTTTGCTACTGTAGTGAACGGGTTTTTTATTTTATTTATCTTCATTATTTACTTACTCTTCTTTCTACTTTACTATATCTCTATTGCTCTTTATTTCATTTAACTGTACACTCTCGTTACTCATTTTCGCCGTGCAGTATAATAGTTTGCAGTATAATTATTCCGGTAGCGACGCCGAGTTCTGACTCTAAAAGACCGTTACAAAACGAAGGGGGGGAGGTTAATTAATACTCCTTATTAACACTTGTTACGTTTTATTAATTTCGAAAATGGTTTAGTTAATTAGGGGATATGCGAGTATGAAATATTACTAAATATATTTCGGTCGGAGAGGGACACACACAACTTATTTATTCTACGTTACATTTTGCCCAACTACGCGTAACGCGTTCTGCCTCAAGACTCAAAAACCGTTATAGGTATAGTCCACTCTCCGGGCCTATTTAGGATTACCAACCCTACCCATTTTAAACAATTCAAATCTAACAACCATGCTTTATCAATCATCACAATTTTTAGTAAATTTATATTAAACATTATCTTATTTAATTAAACAAATTAATATTCTTAACTAAGCATTACTACACTCGCATCACCCCCTTGAAAATAAGTTTTTCCATTAGGAAAACTTATTAATATCGTTTAACAATGTCAATAAATTTATTCAACAAACTTATATATTTTGCAATTTTTTTTTTTTTTTTTTTTTCTTTAACACTTATTCAAAGTTTAGAATAGACAAGAAATAATAGAATGACAATTCCCATACATATATTGTATCATATTATAAAACCGAAAACTTTATAATTTTCACATTTGCATAAAATAACATTTCACTCTAATAATTAAATTACAACCTGTAACTAATCTATACATGCCAAAAAAAATAACAGAAAATTTTCTTACAGTGGCTACACAAATCAAGTTCACAATCTATTCCCGCGATTTCTCATCAACGATCGCTTTACATTCGAAACAATTATTTGTATAGTTATACAGTTACTATCAGGGCAACATAGAAAAAAAATAAGAAAAAGTTTACATAAAATACTGACCAAGAGCGCACATACTATTTCACGAAAAACACAACAATATGGGCAATAATCGGACCCTTTTCACTTATAATTTCATTAGATAATAATCAGTACATTTGTTTGCTGGACGTTGTTTAGATGACACTCCGCACGCTGACAACGGATTTCAATTTTCAATCGCAGCTCTCCTGCTCACTTCGCTAGAATGCAAGGGATTGCATCAATCAATATGCAACAGGGCAGCACGCTATAATGGTTCCGCTCTCTCTCCAATGGCGAAAAAAAAAAACAAGAGACGTCCAACTCTAAAAGGATCAGGGGGGGAGATATCTGAAAGCGGGACCACGCGCTGGAATTGGACGGAATTTGCAATTCTAGAAGTCGATGAAGAAACTCGCCTTGTCTCATCTCCACTTTTGTCGGTGAACGCTGCTCTTCCTACGTCCAGCTGAAAGACTCTTCTACTGGCAACAATCAAACGATGACTCCGCCGTAGGCCGTTTCCCAACGAACCTACTGTATGTCTGTATGGACAGTACAGTCGTAGGCGCCCGTTCAAGCTCTCGTGGCTTGTCTACCGCGCGCTTTGTTGACACATATTTAGCGAAGCATTCGAGCAACGTGACCAGCTACTGCCCGAAAAATACCAGTAGACCATCTTCGATCGAAATTTTCGTGTGCCAAGACCCTGCAGACGTAAATTTCTCTTCTCTTCCGGAACTGTCCTGCGCCAAGTCCCTGCGCATTCGGTTCCTCTCTTCTCTCTTCTCTTCCGAAACCATCCTGCGCCAAGTCCATGCGCATTCTGGTTTCTCTTCTCTCTCTCTCATTGGTGATCGATCACCTATCCGGTCGACTAAACTCACTTGATGGAACTCGGATTCAACTTGGTTGACCCCAAACTGAGTCTTGCAATTTTGAAAAAAAAAGTTTATTCTAAACGTGTTTCTGTACTGCTTATCATTTCATATTTAATTTATCAAATTCTTTCGACAATTCACTTCGAAATACTAACTACACATTTGCTCTGGCCAAATTCACGGAAAAAAAATATAAAAATTTCGCAAAAATTTAATCAAATCTAGTTACCAATAAGGTCACTTATGGCAGTCACAGCAGAGAAGATAAAAAAAAGTCATAAAACGCTAAACAAAATTGTACAGTATAAATATAAAAGCGCCCATACATAGTAACTGTTGTATAATTTAAGAATTATTATTGTTCAAACTATGTCAGAAATCACCTCAATACCTCTAAATACAAAAGACAAAAATGAACCCCAGAAACTTCATGTCATCCATTCTCTGACAATCATGAACCCTCTTGCTTTGAGGAGGAGCACACAGACGCCACAAAAACGTTACTGGCTATCTATGAGGCTCCATTTCCGAGTGTACACTTGAGTCAATGTTTCAAATGCACTAGTTAACTCCGACTGAAGGTTTAAACAATAATAATTTTCTAAACAGTTATTAAAAAGTAAAAAAAATTTAAATATTACTACCAAAAATTATTTTAATACAGTAATTCCAACTTGAAACGTCAAATTTCATAAGAATTGAACTTGCAATTCGCAAACACATCTGAGATACAACTCTCTCCTTCAACAGAAACCTCAGTATGGTTTTCAAATCACAGAAATCTCAGCAATTTATCGTTTCCAAGTGAAAATACAAATTTTTATCGTTATACTAAATAAGAATAGATCATATGTACTAAAAAATTACACACAATCCACTGTAAACAAAACTAAAACATTTCCTAATTGAGAGCGGTCGCTTTGTTTGTAAGCGAACCTCTATACAAATATCCCTAACCGAATGAAACTGCATTATATCCTAACATAATTTCGTAATATTTTCCATGCAAACGCTCAAACTAAAAAAAAGGACATTTTTCATTTCTAATTCAAATTAAAACATCCTTTTTAGAATACAATCTAAATTTGAACTAAAAATTTTACCATTGTCATTGAACTGGAAAGAAAAATAAAAATCGGCCTCTGTACAAATAAATTTGATTATTGAATGAATTTATAAAACGTAAACAATATATGAAAAGAATTTCTACACAAATTTCTGTAATTCAAAAAAATTATAATATCGAGATTTAGTAAAATGTGTACCGTAACTCACATTGGCCGCCAAAATAAAAATAAAATTTTCTGCCGCTTTTAGGCCTATATTTAATAAATTCAATGTTATGCGTGAAAAGAGCTATTAAGAATTTAAGTCAACATTTGTGCTTTTAAAGAAAAATCCTATGCTTATTTATGTTAAACCAATGAAAATTTTGTTAAATAACTAAAAATTTACTACTCAATAGACATACCGTAATAACGGTTAATCTCCGAACAATATTTTACGATAGGCCTACAAGAAATTCTTCTTACGTACGATACAATAGCCATTTTACCAAATATGTCGGAATTGTCGTGAAATGAATCGAAAGAAACAGAGAGAGGAAAAAAAATAATCAGCTTACCTACCAAATTGTATATAATTAATGAGTAAAAAAAATATCCAAAACAACTTTTATAGAAAATTTCACAACACAATTTAACACAATCCTATACGGCCCAATCTGACAATTTTTAATATCTTTAAGATTTATTTTTCGATTTGTCCCTTAACTGTAACGTAATCCTATTTTAGCGCGAAGCGAGCAAAGCAAAAAGCCCGTAAACCTATATTTACAAAATAATCCTATTATTATATACAGGCAATCGAAATATAATCAAAAATCTGCTAATGAAACCCAGAAAATTTCTCATGTTCATGAAATGTTTTGAATGGTACAAATTTTCGCTAAAACATTTTTAAAGACCATATAAAACGTGTATCACTGTATTTAAACTAACAATTCACTTACGTACAAATTTTTTTTTATATTATTATTATTTATTACAATACTAATTCCAAAAGTTTTAAACAAAAAGTAAAAAAAGGTAAGCTGAAAGAGGAGATGAAAAAAAATTTGAGTCTTCAGGCAGCACGATAATTTTCAAACTATACCCTCTCCAACCGAAATGAACAAAATTTAACGTAATAATGACTCGCAATACTGAGTCGGACAAACGAAAAGCAACGGAACTGGACGAAACAAATTGAATTCTTAGGCGGAGTCAGGGACGCTATCGGACGCGAAGGCAAGCGCCATTTTTAAATTTTATTTACAATGAAATTTTAAGGCATGAAATCGAAATTTGCCTGCAAACGGGGTAAAATTTTGCATTTAGATATTTTAATAATCGAAATAAAATATTCATTAACGCTATTTGTTATTATACCGGGTTTTAAGAATTTTAATGGAAATACTAACACGTGGGTAAGCCTCACAAAATATGATGTAAGAGGACCACCGCTAGCACCAGAATGTAGTGAACGTTTTATTTTTTTCTTCATTATTTATTTACGCTTCTTCCTACTTTACTATATCTCTATTGCTCTTTATTTCATTTAACTGTACACTCTCGTTACTCATTTTCGCCGTGCAGTATAGTATATTTCGGTAGCGACGCCGAGTTCTGACTCTAAAAGACCGTTACAAAACGAAGGGGGGGAGGTATAATATACTCTTATTAACACTTATTACGTTTTATTAATTTCGAAAGTGGTTTAGTTAATTAGGGGATATGCGAGTATGAAATATTAAATATATTTCGGTCGGAGAGGGACACACACAACTTATTTATTCTATCGTTACATTTTTCCCAACTACGCGTAACGCGTTCTGCCTCAAGACTCAAAACCGTATAGGTTAGTCCACTCTCCGGGCCTATTTAGGATTACCAACCCTACCCATTTTAAACAATTCAAATCTAACAACCATGCTTTTATCGTAATCATCACAATTTTTAGTAAATTTATATTAAACATTATCTTATTTATTAAACAAATTAATCTTCTTAACTAAGCATTACTACACTACACAACTCACAACAAACAAAATATATTAGGATTAGGCTATTCTTCCGTCACCGTTAACTCTCCACTTCCAGTCAGTCATTTGGAGGGTGGAGTGATAACACTAGGCAACAAATTTCAACTTTTTTTTGTTACAGACACGTGAACTACTGATTCCTACTAAAGCGCTGATGCTGATTTCAAATCTGATATCAAAATTTCTCTATCACGTCCAGATTTTGTGTAACCGAAAACCCCTATTTTTCATTTTTTTCTCACCCGCTTCTATTACGAAAGCCGTCAAGCTACTTTTCCGTGCCACGTTTTATGTTAAGCATACTTAAATAATTAGTGAACAGGATGTCTTTCTCCTTTATTCTGGCTTAAGACAGACAGCGGAATTCCGCTGGCGGAGTTACCACCCTGCGCCCACCATCCCCCCAAAGCGCGTTAGTATTTTGTTGTTACTACTGAAGGCAAATTCCTGTTCTTAAGTGAAACTTTGGTGTGTCTCTTCCTTGTCGCTTGTAGATGACGAGCTCTCCTTCTGCAGGAACCAACAATAATCTCCCATCATATTTGGGTTGAAATTACCTTGGTATCTGTTTTTCCATAACTGAGATCTGTTGGTGGAAGCGCTCACCATGCTCGTCACTTACAGCCCCAAGGTTGGCCGGGAAGAAGTCAAGATGAGAATGTAAAAAATGAATTTTCAAGACATTCTGCATCCCATTATTTCATAAGATTTAAGCATGTTTTCTACGAGTTACGGTGGTTTCAGCTTTGTGGTTTCCAAGAAAATTTTTGACAACTTCAACGAAAGATGTCATGCTCCTAGTTCATTCTCATTTAGGTTAGATGGAAACGATGAGTCGTGGTGACACTGCGGATCTGTGGTCCAGTGAACTCCAGCTTCTAGCTTAGCATCTGTCAATATTCCTTTGAATTTATCCTTAAATATTGGAAACCACTACCTTGATGATCCATACCCTTCACGAAATTTTTCATAAGGCCAAGTTTAATGTGAAGTGGTGGAAGATGTACTTTCTGAGGGTCAATAAGTGCTGGGTGTTTCACATTGTATTTACCACAACATGTTCAGTTCTAGATGGCCAATCATGTTTTTTGTAGTGGTTCTTGTCATCTCTGCTGTTCCATGACACAAAAAGCACATATGCTTTGTGTAGCCCAACTGTAACCAAGAAGTAATGATACAACTTTAAGGTCGCCACAAATATTCCATGTGTGGTCCTTATATTTGATGAGTCTTAGCAGCAGTTTCATCGATTCATAAGTCTCATTAAGGCCAGTGGCATGTGCTACAGGTATTGAAGGTTTTTCAATTGCCGTTGTGCAGTAATACAGCTTTAAGGCTAGCTTTACTAGAGTCAATGAACAGTCTCCATTCTTTTGGATCATAGCGACAGCCAATCCCTTGCATCAGACCACTGATATCGTGGCAGAAACAAACGTTTTCTTCCTGTAAGTAAAAATGATGAAAACTGCAAATGGCGATGGCGGAAATGGGAAACTTTGGTGTTTGGTTGGAGAAGATTAAATTCTTGAAGTCTTGAACCAAGCAACTCTGCCTTTTCTTTTGGTAATTCCAAATCGCGCACTAAGTCATTTAACTCCGCTTGACTTAACAAATGTGGGGAAATATTTGCATCTGGAACATATATGCCATCTTTCCCTGTTTCTATATCACTAGCAGAATCTTCTGTCTGTTATCGTTGCTGTGGAACTGGTGGTGGATTTGTTTCATCATGTGGTACTGGTTTCATTACTGATTCGCAGTTTGGGTACGTGATCTTTGATTTGTTTTTCTTTGTGAAACCAGCAATCTTTGTCAAACAAAAATAACAATCATTGAAGTGATTTTTCGGCTCACGCAAACCATGGGACTGAGAACGGCATAGCTTTTCTTTACCATTCATCCAAGCTATTAACATTGCATTGCACTGTGCACAGCAAATATGTGGTGCCCAGTCCCTCTGTTGGTCCTCCTAACTTACAGTCAAAATAACACTTGTAGGCAAATTAATCTTTGTTGTTATGTTTCTACGTTGTGGCTTAGGTGTATATTGTCCACAGACAAAGCAGAAGTTGTCTGGGTGATTTACACAAGCACGTCTATTTGATGCCATTTTGAATTACCATACAATATCTGAAAAAACGTAGAAAGTAATTATTACGATGTGCAAAATAAAAAGAAATCTGGACGTGGTAGAAAATTTTACTAAAAGTGATTTGCATTTTACACAAAATCTAGACGTGATAGAAAAAATCTAATTATAGATTTGAAATCAGCATACCGAAATTAGCTAGGAGCACCTATTTGGTCTTCTGTAACAAAATCTTTGTTGCCTAGTGAATTCAATACATTGTTGCCAAATCTAAAGGCGCGCACACAAATTTTGTAAACTAAAAACCCGGCTCTGCAGGTCCTTCACTTTCGGGTCGGGTCTGGGTCAATTTTAAAATTGACTTTCAGGTCCGGGTCCGGGTCTTTTTTCTAATTCACTATCCGGTCCGGGTCCGGGTCTTTTTTCTAATTCACTATCCGGTCCGGGTCCGGATCTTATCACTTTCAGGTTAAACCCGGGTCCGGGTCCGACCTGCCAGCCCTGATATATATATATATATATATATATATATATATATATATATACACGCACTGTCGTGACGAAGTATGATGAAGGAAACACCAGTACAGTTTCGGCTTCTCGCGAACTCTTGTCAATTACCAATTAACAAGGGTTCGCTAGGAGCCGAAACTGTATTAGTGTTAAGAAATAAAAATTTACGTCTTCCTGAAGAGTGGTTTCTTTCATCATACATATATATCGGGTCCCAAAAAAAATGGCACCAATTTTGAGAAGTGATATCTCAATAACCATTGCAGCTAGGGACTTAAAAAACAACCAAAGAAAGATAATTCTTTCTCTTTAAATACTTATTCTATGGCTTGATGGTTATAAGCCCATATAATGCCGAAATTGGCTTCCACAAAAAATATATAAAAAAAAAAAGTTGCGCATTTATATTTATTCCTTGATCCTAATTTTAAATGAAATTTTTCTATTCCAGACCCCTCAGATGGGATTGAGAGAATCTGATAAGAACATTATACAAACACTACGTGAAGAAAAAGGATATTCATTAAACAGAATCCTTTACGAATTTCCAAATAGAAATTGGAAAAAAAGAACTGTGGCGCATTTTTTACAAAAACTTAAAGAACCGGCAGCAGTCAACGGCGTCTGGGAAGTGGTCGACCAGAAACTATTAGAACGCCAGAAAACATTGAAAAAGTAAATGAAATGGTTTTAAGTCAAGAGGAACAACCGGGAACAAGTAAAAGTGAACGTGAAGTTGCGAAAGAAACCGGGATTTCACGTTCATCAGTACAGCGAATTATTCGCTGTACTGATGAACGTGAAATCCCGGTTTCTTTCGCAACTTCACGTTCACTTTTACTTGTTCCCGGTTGTTCCTCTTGACTTAAAACCATTTCATTTACTTTTTCAATGTTTTCTGGCGTTCTAATACTTCTTGGTCGACCACTTCCCGGACGCCGTTGACTGCTGCCGTTTCTTTAAGTTTTTGTAAAAAATGTGCCACAGTTCTTTTTTTCCAATTTCTATTTGGAAATTCGTAAAGGATTCTGTTTAATGAATATCCTTTTTCTTCACGTAGTGCTTGTATAATGTTCTTATCAGATTCTCTCAACCCATCTTGAGGGGTCTGGAATAGAAAAATTTCATTTAAAATTAGGATCAAGGAATAAATATAAATGCGCACTTTTTTTTGTATATTTTTTTTGGAAGCCAATTTTGGGCATTATATGGGCTTATAACCATCAAGCCATAGAATAAGTATTTAAAGAGAAAAGAAGTATCTTTCATTTGGTTGTTTTTTTAAGTCCCTAGCTGCAATGGTTATTGAGATATCACTTCTCAAAATTGGTGCCATTTTTATTGGGCCACCCGGTATATATATACAGGGTGGGGCAAAAGTCAGGAACTATAGGCACATTTTATTAAATTATAATAAATGTTCGAATTCATGGCCTTCCACTTGGAGACATTTTCTGACGCGTTGAATGCATGATGTTTGAACTTTCCTTAACACATTGGTAATGATTTTGGCACATTTAGATGTGATTTTATCCTTAGAGAACGTATGGTTCTGGGTCGATCAGCATAGACTACCGACTTGAGATGGCCCCACAAGAAAAAGTCAAGAGGCGTGAGGTCTGGAGACCCAGGTGGCCATTTGATGGGTCCTCGCCGTTCGATCCACTTGCTTGGGAATGTTTCATCTAAAGAGCTCCGGACGATGGTTGCGAAATGTGGTGGTGTACCAGTGTACCATCCTGCTGAAACCACATCTCCGCCCGTTCTGCCAATGGAATGTCGTTCAGTATGGGCATTAGAAATGTTTACAGCATATGCAGATATGTTTCACCCGTTATATTGCCGTCGAAAAAGTATGAACCAATTAACCGATCCCCCCAGAGCGCAGCCCACACCATAATTTAGGGGTCCCGCGTCTTAAGGTACCTAAGCGCCAAAATTAAAATTCGCCAGAAATCGCCACCAAAATTCAGCAATATTCTCGGAATAGTATCTCTGTTATTAATTGAGCTAGAACATTCATTTTTGGCTAAATTAGAGTTCTAATTATGCTAATGAAGATGTTGATGAGTTTTTTGAATAGATTTTTATATTTTATTTATATATTTTTTAATTTTTTTATTTTATTATGCCGAAC
>JAJOZX010001798.1:717500-752500 GCA_023014485.1 Bathynomus jamesi | reverse complement strand
CTTTCAAAATCGTGGTTAAATTGGTATTGGAAGAGCAAGGAAAGAATATTGGTTGTTCGTTATTCAGGTTTGTCATATTTTATATATTGATCAAAAGATTTTTTTTTTAATCCCCCAAAACCGCGAAAAAAATTTGTTACGCCCCCATATGTTAAGTTAATTACGTAATTTAAATGAGGTTAAATGTCGCCATCCACCAGTGAAGATGTGAGATTGTCGCGGTTTCTTAAGTAACCAAACGTGTGCGTGCGTATACAACTGGGCATGAGTGAGGTAGAGTGCATGATAATTGACAGATGTAGTGGAGTATATTTTTTGAAGTAACACTTTTGACACCTCGGAACATTATTGTCCGGAAAAGAGATATGTTCGTCTTGGTTTGGTTTGGTTAGGCTAGATTAGCGAGTACCTTACTATTTAATGACTTAACAGAAAACACACTTCGAACCCTCATTTGCCTATGAAGCACTTATGACGCCCGTCTCTGTTCGATGGCACTAAGGTTAAGTTAAATTAGGTTTGGTTAATTAGTTTTTGAGGTACGTGGATTTAAAAAGTTAATACCTCGCTTATGCGGAGATACGCACATTGTGTGTGTGTGTGTGTGTGTGTGTGTGTGTGTGTGTGTACACAGTAGTTTCAACCTAGTTCATTATATGTAATTGATTGATACTCCCGAATTATGGATAGGGCTCTTAACCTAACACTTGTCCATAATTTAGACTAGTTTCCTACCATAGTCGGCGCGTTATGTGGATATTCGTGTAGGTTTGTTCTCTTCTCTGATCATTAAAGGAAGTTTTCAGGAGTACAAACGGTAACGTTCAAATGTCGGATTGAAAATATTTTCTTAATAATACGAACAACATATAATGATACAAAACATACACACACACACACACACACACACTCAGTACCGATCATAAGTTTGAGTCCAGTCTCTTTTACGCATAGAAACCTATTATATAGCTGAAGAAGATGGAACAAACAAACCGAATATACAGTGCTACTGTTTTGAACGTAAACCTTTTGCGCCCCTGAAAACTATATACTCTAATTATATTTGCATTAACATTCACGTGATGTGGAATAGTCTGCTGGTCCAAGTGTCTTTTGTCCAGCCAAAATGCGCAGGATGTCCATAAATTATCTTTAGAAATTCAATTAAATTTCAATCGAATTTGTAAAGATAATTCATGTACACCCTGTGCTGTATTTTCAACACGTGCATAAATTGTAAATTTGGTTGGCTACATTTGCTACACAACATTTGTTACTCCTCTTTTTTTTTGTTTTAATGCTCTTACGGAGCCAATTATGCGTTAAGATATTATAAAATATTGATTGATTTAGGGTCCTCCTATTTTTCACATTTGCAAGGAAATTATTGTTTAATCCATTGCAATGAAATGAAAAGAGTTAACACGGTGGATTGAGGAGAACCCAAATAGTAACGCTCCATAAATAGAGAAACAGCCAAAGAGAAATTGCAATGGAGATCAAAATACGTAAACGAGAAGTTCAAAGAACCCTCGATGCAGGAAAATTGGCAGTTTCGTATTGTTCGTAGCAACAGACAAGGTCGATCTACAATAACTATTGCGAGGCAGGATTTCCATACTCAAAGACACGCTTTTGCATATCGTTTTACGACAGTCAGAAATATATGCCAGCTATTCAGGAGGACTATCAAATTGCTGTCAGCATTTGTCACTGTGGTGGAAAAAAAAGAATGTTTTCAAGAACTGAACTTTAAGGAAAATTTCTGTCAGAAATTATTGACTTTTTTTTGAAGAAGAAAAAGAAGCTTGAGTTTGCGAAGGAACATCAGAAATGACGTGATGAAAGAAAGAATGTTTTGTGAAGTGATGACACCAAACCACAGTTTTTGGAAATGAAAAGCTTAGGTTTGTGAGACAATGTAGCCATGAACATTTTCAATCTAACTATAGCAGTATTATTGTGAAATATTGAGTTGATTCTTCTATGGTACGAGGTTAAGTCACTTCAGTTTGAGTGGAGGATCTCGTGAATATGTCTGATTTAGCCATGTACTACGACAACCGTAAACGTACTTCAGTATCAGCAAGATTTAATTGGAGAGGAAAGAGCAGATTGAGTGTGTTCCAGTGCTGCACTTTCCACCACAAAGAACTTCTCTAAGTTTTATTGAACATTTGTAGGAACAACTAAAAATGATGTCCCAAAAGAGACAACCAACAAGCCTACAGAACCTCTGGCGTATTGTCCTTTCAAAGCTCCTCGGAAACATGTAGAAGCTCTTGTTGATTCGATGTCCTCGAGATGTAAAGCCATCATCCATGTTTGAAAAGATCGCACTAAATATTGAATATTGGCTTGTTTGTATATTATTTATCATACTGTAATTTGTTTTTACTGTGTGTCATATTTTATAATATAAGTTATTCATTAAACTAGAAATGCGCTGATCTTTATATTTCGTTTACTTTTTGTTCATATTTGTACGTGAACTCACCCTTCTGATCAGTAATATACGTACAGGGTGGCGCAAAAGTAAGGAACCATAGGCACATTTTATTAAATTATAATGTTCGAATTGGTGGCCTTCCACTTGGAGACACTTTCTGACGCGTTGAATGTATGATGTTTGAACATACCTCAACACATTGGTACTCATTTTGGCACACTTAGATGTGGTTTTATCCTCTAGAGAACGTATAGTTCTGGGTCGATCAGCAGACACTACCGACTTGAGATGGCCCAACAAGAAAAAGTCAAGAGGCGTGAGGTCTGGAGACCTAGGTGCCCATTCGACAGGTCCTCGCCGTTCGATCCACTTGCTTGGGAATGTTTCAGCTAAAGAGCTCCGGACGATGGTTGCGAAATGTGGTGGTGCACCTGCTGAAACCACATCTCCGCCCGTTCTGCCCATGGAATGTCGTCCAGTATGGGCATTAGAAATGTTTGCAGCATATGCAGATATGTTTCACCTGTTACATTGCCGTCGAAAAAGTATGGACCAATTAACCGATCCCCCCAGAGCGCAGCCCACACCATAATTCGTGGATCGAATTGCACATGTCCTTCGTCCATCCAGTGGGGGTTCTCACTAACCCAATAGCGTGCATTATGCCTATTGACACGACCGCTGAGGTGAAATAATATTTCGTCGCTGAACATGATCCTTTGTTGAAGCTGTCGATGTTGTAGAAACCACTGGCAGAACTCTACACGACGGTCTGTCTCGTCACCGTGCAGTTTCTGAACGAGTTGGACTTTGAAGGGGAGGAAACGATTTGTTGTAAGAATTCGTTGAATGGATCTTCTGGAGACACCCGTTTCCTGAGATAACTTTCTTAAGGACTTAAGTGGGCTGTTTTCGAGTTGAGTACCGTTAGTGATGTTGCTGCATCGGTTGAACTTTTTGGGCGGCCACTACGCGGCCGATCATGAACACTTCCCGTTTCTTTGAAGCGAGTGAACATTTTTCCAACTGATGCTTGAACAACTGGCAGCCTCTCAGGGTGTTTGTCATTAAAAGCAGCAGTAGCAACTGACCGGTGTGTGTTACCACGGACACATTAAAACTATCTCCTCCCGTTCATCTATTGTCAATTTCTGTGCCATAGTTTCAACAAAAAATCTGAAAAGAACAAAACGCATGTTAAAACACAAATTATTAAAATGTGCCAACCGTTCCTGACTTTTGCGCCACCCTGTGTATATATATATATATATGGAACTTTAAACCCTGTTATAAATTTTTATTTAAACCTTTTTCCACATCGGATAAATTTGTATGAAAATTTATGAAACCACTCATTTTTCTCTTAAAATAAAAAAGTTTTCAACACTTGATTTGACAAAAATCGTAATTTGGCCTTTCTTCTTGGCTGAGCTTGGAAACTGCTCGCCATATAGAGAGAGAGAGAGAGAGAGAGAGAGAGAGAGAGAGAGAGAGAGAGAGAGAGAGAGAGAGAAGCGGGGATGGGGGGGGGGGGGGGGGGGAGGAGGAAGAGAACCAATTGAAAATGTGAACATGATATGTCTTGTGGTTTTTTAATTTATTAAATTTGCTTGGTGTGACTACGGCCGATGGGAATTTTAAAAAATTATCTCGCATAAAGCTTGCCTCTCTTTCCTCATATATATATGCCTCGGTGGTGTAGTGGTTAGCGTCGCTGATTACGAATCCATCGGCCCCTGGATCGAGACTGGATGACGGCAGGCGGCGCGCAGCAAACCCAGCTGTTCATCCTTCCACACAATAAAAATTGGTTGGTTGAGAAGTGGGTACCCTGGGTAGCCTAATGGTTAAGACGCTGGGGTGCTGGTGCGGCGTGGTTCGGATTCCACATTAAACTGTTGGTATAAGGTGGAGTGACAAGCTTGTCCTTCGTCAGAATGAACAATTTGGGTAGAAGCTAAACCAAGGTAACCAAGGTGTGTGTATATGTATATATATATATAAAAACTTTTTTTGACATGTTGATGTAGGTCGTATAATAATGTAACGAGATTAATTAAAGTAATTAAATTTATTATTTGATCTTTCGATCGAAATAATAAATGTGATTAATTAATAAAGAAAGGCGATTAATAAGCTTCATTGGATTTTCTTTTAATTAAACAACGAAACGAGAAAGATAATTGTTAATTGTCACAATAACGTTAATGTTTGAATTGTTGCGTAATGGATAAGATTGTATCGCTGAGATTAACATCGATTGTAAAAAGTCAAATGCGCAATATATAAATGAAATATTTTAATTGAATTTTTGCGATTGGAATGTGGAAACGAAGATTTTTAAGTTAAGCAATGAAAATGGGTCCGCGCGGAGCCCCGCTTTGAACGATTACATCTACACGGATGAGAAGCGAACGGATGACTAAAGAGGGAGGTCAGGGTATATCCAATTGAGGCGCGAGGTACGATGTTCCAAGGTCGTTTGTCTTTGGTTGAAAAGAGGGAAGACCCGCGCGCCCATATAAGGAATGACCGAAGCGTGTCGCTGAAGGATGCCCTTGTAAGGAATTCTTGTAACGTCAAAAAAAAAAAGGATCTTGGAAAATGCCTGAAAGAGTTGCTGTATGCCCATAGCTTTTAGTACTGCTATAAATAACTAATAAAAAAGAATTACCATGTTTATGCTCTCATTAAGTTAGGATCCCCAAAAAAATTTCTTTAGAACTTTTTCCCCGTTCACACACACACACACACACACACACACACACACACACACACACACACACACACACACACAGGATTGACAGAAGTCAAGAGATATCTTCGATTTTTCCATAGTTATTGATTTAATAATAAAAGTCAATAAATAAAAACAGAGTTACTGAATGAATATATTTAGAATTGTGCTCCTTTCAATTATTAAAGCTGACACACGTTCTTGTATTCAGTTCATTGCTGAGCTTTGCCATTTGTTCTCGAGGACCATGATCGTGGTGTCTATTTACTTTTGTCATCCCCTTTTTGTTACTTTTGTTGAGTTTGAACGACGGTTCAGGATCGACCTGCGGTCGACCCCTCTAGAATTGTGTATATATAAATAATGCGTGTGTGGGAGTATGAATTTCACAGCTAAACGCTTGATTATTAATAAATATTACACCCAAAGGGAAAAATAGAAAGCGATTCCAAGGTCTTTCTCGTATTCATTCCCTGACGAGGTGTTTGAATACACGAAAGGATTTAATCGCTTTTTATTTTTCCTGTGTGTGTGTGTGTGTGTGTGTGTGTGTGTGTACGAAACAAGAAAGTGATTGTAAACTAAAACTTATTGCAAATTAAATACAGTATTTGCATTTAAATATTAATAATACTCGTAGAATCCTACGAAGCAGTATTTTAAATAATATTTATAAGCTTATATTTTCAATAAACACAAATGTAACAGTAATAATGAGAAAATAAATATTCGCTTGAAATACTTTATATATAATATATATATATATATAATATATATATATATATATATATATATATATATATATATATATATATCTCAGGTCATCCCATAAGTAATGTCGTTTTTTACGATAGATTAAGTTCAAAACTTCAAACTAGTCTTAGTCGGTTTAAGCATAAATTTTTCGAAGGTTATATCTAAGAGGAGATTTATCGTGTTTCGCTACATACTTTACAGACCTTGACCAGTGAAGACGTGTGTTTTGCTTTATGTGAACCCCTCATAAGCATGGCGGTATCAGAAGAGCATATCAGGCATATAATGCTTTACGAGTTCAAAAAAGGGAATAGTGCTACTGAAGCAACGCGAAACATTCAGGACGTTTATGGCAACGATATTTTGCATGTGAGGAAATGTCAAAGATGGTTTCAGAAGTTTAGGAATGGTGACTGCTGTTTGACAGATGCAGCACGCTCTGGACGTCCTGCTGAGTTTGATAATGACCTGCTGTAGCCGCACTTGAAGACTGTTCAACAGCTGTCGAAGAATTGGCCCAGAAACTCAATTCATCCCCGTCCACCATCCATCGACATTTGCAACAACTCGGGAAAGTGCCTAAGTTAGGAAAATGGGTGCCACATGAATTGTCGGTCGACAATCTCAGGGTGCGGGTAAACATTAGCACAGCTCTTAATTCCCGTGAACTCCAAGATCTGTTTTTGCGCCGTTTAATGACTGGTGATGAAAAGTGGATACTGTACCAGAATGTTAAGCGCCGTCGACAGTGGGTTTGTGCCGGAGAACCAGCGACACCACATCCGAAACCAAATCTTCACCCTCGGAAGGTGTTGCTTAGTGTTTGGTGGGATAAAGGTAGTGTAATACACTTTGAAACCTTACCACACAACCAAACAATCACCGCTCGAGTCTACTGTCAACAACTGGATCGATTGAACACTGCACTAAAAGAAAAGAGACCTTCTTTGGTTAATCGGAAAGGAATCGTGTTCCACCACGACAACGCACGTCCTCATACCGCTCGGATCACTTCTGCAAAAATTGAGGAGTTTGGGTGGGAAAAACTTCCACATCCTCCATATTCTCCAGACCTTGCGCCTTCAGATTATCATCTCTTCAGGAGTCTGCAAAACTATCTTGACGAGAAACAGTATACTTGTTTAGATGACCTGCACACCAGTGTTTGTACGTTTTTTGCCTCAAAACCGCCTGAATTTTATAAACATGGCATTGAAAAGCTTGTAGGACGTTGGCAGAGTGTCATTGATTCCGATGGAAAATATATACTAGATTAAAAAGTTTCAGTTGAGTTTTTTGTCCTTCAAATTCCGATGTAAAAAACATTACTTATGGGATGACCTGATATATACAAAAGACGATTTTGTTTGTTTTATACGAACTTTACCTTGCTTTGAATTTTTTTTGTTTGATCGAAATTCGATTGACTTTTTCCTTCGTTTTGTGAAAAATTGTTTGACCACCATTTTTTAATATCGTCGTATTTGGCATCTGTCCGGGTTTATTACAGTTGTTTTAAGTATATAGAAATTACAGTTCCTTACGATTGTACGTTTGCGTATATCCTTATAAGGCTTTTCATTTCTAAGTACATTTTTGAATATTCGGTTCCGTAAAATGTTACGAATTTTCTCATGATATATTGTCTTAAAATACACAGTCGTATTTTACATTTAAGATCACGCAATTCGATATAATTTTATCTGGGTACAGGTCGTTGAAATAGTTCTTTCTTAAACGTCCTATTTCCTTATCAGTAAATGTGACACGTTGGACGTAAATGTAAAATTCAGCCTGGAAAAAAATGGTGTCTTTAATTTTGTGTCCTTTACTTTTCGACATTTCACGGCGGGTTGGTTCATCGTAGTAAAAAATGTCATTTTGAAATAAAGGTAAAGAGTGTAAATGGTGATTTTTAATTCGTACAAATAACAAGTAATGTAAAAAATTTTAGTGTCTTTAATTGTAGGAAAATTTTTTTCCTTCACACGTTTTCACACCATTTATCACAAATGGAAGGAAGGTTGTCTAATTTTAAGTATTTAATATATTTGTTAATATATTAAAGAATCGCGTCATTTCTTCACGAAGAAAATTTTGATTTTTTTTCACGGTTTGTCAAACGATCATTTTGACAGAATAATGGAAAACTATAATGATATAAATGTTTCTCAAGGACGGTCCAGTTCCGCAGTTATGATTTGGTTACGTCTTTATCCACGTGTTTTCTCGTTCTTTTCCTTTTTGCTGATGTTTCGTTCGAGTATATTTGAACATCGTCAGAATCTTTTAGGAATTAATTTGTTTCAGAGTGCGACAGTGCTTATACGCGGTCGAGGCTTTTTTCATAAATGCCAATAAGCTCTTCTTAATAGCGGGTGAAACACGCGTTACAGTCGATTCTCCAAATTGAAGTACCACGGTGCGCACGGTCTTAGTAGCACAAAAAAAAATTTGTCCTCGTGAAAATATTCAACGCGTATAAGCATCGTCACGCTCCCAAACGAATTAATTCTAGCAAGCTCCCTCCTAAAATGTTCACTTACGCTTGGGCGAAACGTCAGCAAAAAGAACAGAAAAAAGAAATACTGAAGGATGAGTTATTACAGGAAGGAAGGAAGAGAAGTTAACAAATCTATATAGCTAATGATATATGACAATTTTTTTTTTTTTTTTTTTTTTTGCGTAAATTTTATGATCCTCATTTCGGAGATGACGCAGTAAAAGTGGCACCGGAATTTTTTTTTTTTCCATATTTACTGCAAACAGGTTTTTTTTTTAATTTACATTAAAAATTATTATTTACGTTTGCAAATTTTACGAATAAAGCTTTTTATTTTTATTTTTAACGAAACAGTTACTGAAATGTCTTAAAATTAAGGACACAAAATAAAAGTGTTTCTCTGCCGGTGTATTGTTTATATTCAGGGTGTCTCACATTTACTGATAAGGAAATAAGGATCTTTACGACAGAACTTTCTCAGTTGACTGTCTATATGAAGTAGGACGCTGACAAAATGTATCGTTGTTGTTAAATTCGTGTTCTAAGTAGCATTTTGGGTTAGGCTAAGTCGGGTTAATATTTTGCTAAGCATTCGTGTCAAGCAGGTTGCTCTACTGTTAGTCAAAATCGAGTCGTACAAACTGTACACGAGCCTCTGGGCGTACCGTCCGTACATGCGGGGGATCCATAATGCAACTGGGAAGAAATATTGATTTGTGCGGGGTTTGAAATACATTTATAGGCCTAACACTCGGGTCTAGTCCTCCCCTCTTTCGAAAACTTCATCAGACTTCTCTCAGGGACCCTTTGGATCGATTTTATAGGTTGTTTCCCCTCCTTTCTTAATCATTAGTGCCTTCTCCCCTTCTGGAATTTTCCCTTTTGTTATACAGCCTTCGGTCTCCATAATTGTAGTTGATTTAGTTGGTTATTTCCGCTACTTTGTTCAATTTTTACTTGGTTGGTAATTTTACGTTTCTTAATTAGTTCCTACACACACACACACACACACACACACACACACACATATATATATATATATATATATATATATATATATATATATATACCTTACCTTACAACCTTACAAAGGTTCCGCGCGATGATTTCTCATTTCGCGAAGGTCAAGCTTGTCGCCCCCTCCTCTCGAGTTGGCCTGGTGAAGTAGTGAGTTCGATTCTTGCGCTCTCCACCTCACATAGCCAGGTACGCCCGGCTCATCGGGGATTGTTCTGAGCCAGGCGTCTAGTCTTCTTTTGAAGATTTCCACTGCAACTCCCTTCGTGTTTCTTAGGTCTTTGGGCAACTGATTAAACAGTTTTGGTCCTCTCACTACAAAACTATTTTCTTTCAGGGTTAAGGATGTTCCCTGTCTCGCCTTCAATTTGGGAATACGACACAGTCTACCGCTTCTACTTTCCATCGTTGTTTGGGGAGTTATGGGATTCAGAGTAAGATTAGGGACTAGTTTCTCCATTATTTTCCAAGTGTAAATAATGGTGTATCTATCTCTTCTCCTTTCCAGTGAATATAGGTCTAGTTCTCGTAACCTTTCCCAGTAATTTAGTTCTTTGCACCCATTGATCTTGGCTGTGAAGCTTCTTTGGATCCCCTCCTGCTGTCTAATGTCTTCTTTTTTATATGGGGAAGTTAGGACCGAGCAGTATTCTAATTTGGGTATGATCAGGGTTTTCAGTAGAGGAATCATTACATTCCTATCCTTTCGTTTAAAGGTTCTCAATATCTGACCCGTTATTCTCTTTGCTCTGTTTACTGCTATCTTATTTTGTGTTTCAAATTTCGCATCATCTGTCATTACAACCCCTAAATCTTTTGCTCTGGAATTTCTCTGAATTTCCTGTCCATTTGGGGTATAATATTCCATGCACTTTAGGTCTTCTCTTTTTCCGTACCGTAATAGCTGAAATTTCTCGGTGTTAAACTTCATATTGTTGTCTTCAGTCCACTTGTAGATTTTGTTTATGTCGGTTTGTAGAGATCCTATGTCTTCTGGGTTTCTTATTTTTCTACTGATCTTTGTGTCATCCGCAAAGGATGTTACTGTGCTGTCTCTGGTAACGTCCTCATCTATGTCAGCATGATTATGAAGAGTAGTGGAGCTAATACTGTTCCTTGTGGTCCTGAGCTGAGGACCTCTGATTCTGATGAAGATACTCCTTGTACTGTAACGACTTGCCTCCGCTCACTAAGGAAATTATATATCCATTTCCCTACTTTTCCTGTTATTCCCATATATTTCAGTTTATGTATTATGATTCCGTGGTCACACTTGTCGAACGCTTTAGCAAAGTCTGTGTATAGTACATCATAGTTTTCATTACTTTCAAGTGAATCAATAATGTTGTTGTAGTGTTCCATTAGTTGTGATAGGCATGATCTGCCTGATCGAAACCAGTGTTGGTTATCATTGAATTTTTTCTGAGTTTCCAAAAAGTCAGATTTTCTGTCTAACTATTCTTTCAAATATTTTAGTGAGATGAGATGTAAGCGACACTGGCCTATAGTTTTTGGCCTGGGATCGATCTCCTCCTTTATATATTGGGACTATGTTCGCGCTCTTCAGGATGCCCGGTATTTCTCCCGTGTCTAATGATCGTCTCCATATCCAATATAGGGGCTCAGCGATTGCATTCTTGCAGCTTTTGATCAGTGTGGCATTCCATTTATCCGGTCCTGCCGCTGAGTGTGTTTTTAGTTTCCCTATGGCTTGTGTAATATCATCCGTCGTAAAGTCGAAATCCGTTATACTTTCCCCTTGTGGTTCTTCTTCAAAGAACGCGTTTCTATCGCAAATCAATTTGTCAGTTTTTGGGATACTGAAAGATGATTCATACTGAGCTTTTAATATTTCAGATACTTCTGTTAGATCATCAGATAAATCACTGTTCTCATTTTTTAAAGGTCCGATAGTCGCTTGGTTTTTCGACTTTCTTTTTGCGAAATTATAGAAGTACTTTGAGTTAACCTTTATCGCTTCTATAGCGTCATCTTCTTCTTTTTCTGTATGCTTCTCGATTTGTTCCTGTATGACGACATCGATACTTTGTAGTTTATCATTTAATATTTTTCTGATGTTGTTATCTTTACAATTACTTAATTTTGCAGTCACTCTTTTTCTCTTTCGGAACAATGCCCTCTTTTGTCTTTCGAACCTGCTTCTCTTTCCTCTTTGTTGTATCTTTGGGACATGTTTTTCCATAATTTCTAACGTCTTCTTCTCTAACGTCATTAGCATCTCTTCCGTTGTCTTGGCCTCGAAAATGGTTTTCCAATCTATTACTTCCATGCTGGATGTCACATCTTCCCAGTTTATAGCTTTGGAGTGAAAATTAAAAATTTCGAATTTGCTTCGTTCTGTTGTGCGTGCTCTTTCCTTTCCTGTTGCCTTTATATTAGTTGTTATTTCAATGATATTGTGGTCTGATATCATAGTTGGGGAGATTTCTACATTATCAATTAGATTACTGTTGTTTGTGAATACCAAATCTAGGCAGTTGTTTTTTCTTGTGTTTTCTGTTATTTCTTGCGTTAACATAAATTCATCAGCTAAAGCTAGTAGCATTTTTACCTGCTCCTGATCTTCTCGTGTGCCCCCCTTGTCCTGGTGGATACATATATTTTTTCCTATCCTTTTATATTTCATGAATGGGAAATTAAAATCACCACAGAGAAAAATATTTGGGGTTGGAGAGTGTAGATCTTTTACTAAGTTTCTTACCTCTGTAATGGAATCTGAAAATTTTGAGGTTGGCGTGTTTGGGGGTCTGTACATTACAATTAGTACCATATTTAATTTTTCAATTTTTGCTGCTACACATTCTACGTAGTTGTTTGAGGTACTTATAACTATTTCTGCTGCGTGCCTTTCGCGTGTGTAAATATATATAAATATATATAATTTAATTAATTGAAGTTTGTTCTCGGAGAAGCGTAATTTAGTGAGAAATATTAAGATGAAGAACAACAGAGTGTACATATTGAAGTTTTATTGGCAAACGCTTGGGAAAAAAATATTCTATAATCATTGCTAAAAAGTAAAAAATATGAACAGATGTAAGAAAACATTAGATATAATGAACAAAAATATAAAAAATAAAATATATCGAGATGATGATAATACGTTACTATAATTAATATATGACATGATTAATCGTAGTAAAATAGAGAATGTACAAAAAGTATAAAAAAAGATAAGGTGACAGTCAAAATACACAATTAAACAGCAATGACAAATACAGGGAAACAATGAATGCGTAAGTTAGCTTACCAAGTTCTATAGAAGTGTGTGATTAAACAGATTGGAGGAGAATTGGCAATTGGATGAATGTTGGGTGATGGAGATATATCGGAACTTGTTCAAGAGTTAAAATTGAATGGTTGCGGGAGAGTTTATCTGGCTATGTCTAGGTTGAGGGCGGAACTATAGTCGTTGAGGGTTGGTTTTGTACCGATATGATATTGGGATTCAAAGATGCGGAGGTTGGTTGGTTGGTTGATGTGCGGAGTCGATAGTTTTGAAGAGTGGATGAGTATCTCCATCAGAACTTCACAACCTTTAAGCAAACCGTCTGAATGAGCTATAAGGGGTCGTTGCCATCTTGACAACCACCCCTTGCTCCTCACCAGTTCTTCAAAAAAACACACACACACACACACTCTCTCTCTCTCTCTCTCTCTCTCTCTCTCTCTCTCTCCTCTCTCTCTCACCCCGCAGGGGGTATAAAGCCCCGCAGGGGGTATAAAGGTTATGCACGTTCCTTCTGGGTGTTGTAAACTTTATACTTGGGGTGTGACAGCCCTCCGGTCCCGAGTCGTGGGATTCTAGAGAAATTGGCTGCCAATTCCTTTAGGTTCTCTCTCTTTCGGGAGGGCGGGTGAAGTCTGTTGTACAAACCTGTCTCATGGGTTACTAGGACCCCTTCCCATCCCACTCTGTCCTTTTAGCTTAGGTTAGGGATGTTCTCCTCTGACTGCAAAAAAAAAGAAAAACTTTTAGTATTGTCTTTTTCTCTACTGTTACGATTAGGACGCTACTGCTATCTCATGCGTGGGAAGAGAGGCTTGGAACCTCTATAAATAACACCATTTAACTTCAGTTGTAGGTAAATATTTAGAGGGGATAATAGCGAGTAGGATTGTTGACCATTTGGATTCCTACAAGCTACTTGGGGACTCCAACATGGGTTTAGACGGCATAGGTCGTGTCTCACCATCATGCTCGAGTTTTTCTACGTCATGTTGAGTGAGTATGATAAGAGTAGGGCGATTGATTAGAAGGCCTTTGATAAGGTACCTCACCGCCGGCTAATGGCCGAAGTGCGCGCGCTGGGTATTGGTGGGGAAGTAGGTAGGTGGATTGGAAACTGGCGAAAAATGCCACAAAGTTAATCCCTTTCGTTAGGCATATGGGCTACAATCGACGCTTACGTGACGCGGGTTCAAAGATGTCGATTTTAGAAGCATGTTTAGTTCAAATGATAACCCAACTCGCAACAATGGTTAGAAGTTGGATTTGAAACGATTTAGGACTAGTATATGTGGGAATTACTTTAACACATTGATAGTTTAAGATTAAAACATAAGAAAACTCTGCAGGAGTTCGCTTGCACGGTGTCTCTGTGAGCAAGGTAAATATAGAGCTATTTATATATTCTCCACTTTCCTGTAAAATTTCCTTGGCTACTTTTCCAGGGTCAAGGTATTTTCTTCAACCTTTTTCCGTACCTGCCTCTGGCAGGGAGGGGGCGGAGGGTGGGGAGAGAGCCTTCTACTTTTCTATCCAGTTTTCTACTACTGCTAGGATAGTTGAAAGAAAAATAAACTTTTAATAACAGGAACAGTTCCTCGGTGGATCAGTTCAAGAAAATGTTAGACCAAATCTTGCACACTATTTGAGTGTGTAGAAAATTTTCCCTGGCACCCGTTGCCATTGGTACCTCCTCGGTATGGGCCGCAAGGCCTTTTGAGGTTCTTCTTTTCCTTGTAACTCCTTGTAACACTCTCTCTCTCTCGTATATATATGAATAGGAGTGATTGCGTATATATATATATATATATATATATATATATATATATATATATATATATATATGGATGGGAGTGATTGCGTATATATGGCGTTTGCCTTGTCTGACATCTCATGCACACCATCTGTATACACCATCTGTGTCCTCTGCTCGACGTAATATTTAACGTCTTGATTCCATTTTAACAGCTGGTTATCCTGTGATACTTCTTTTTCCCCCCTTTTTCATTTTTTTACACGAAATAAATTTTGTCGGTATATATATATATATATATATATATATATATATATATATATATTAGGGTGTTTATAAAGTCCCATCTATTTCAGTGAAAACGTAGCAAAAAGGGTAAAATTCAATAAGAATATAATAGAAGGCATACATTTAATGAATACTTAAGCATATGATTTTACATGAGCACCATCAGTATCTGTACAGAGTTCGAATCTGTCAGCAGCATTGCGGAACACATTTTGGAGCATGACGGGGGTTATTTTTGTAACTGCTGTTACGATACGAGCGCGTAAATGTCCCAGCTTCATTCAGATGGCATTTTAAACACCGTCGTTTTCAGAGCTGGGCAGTAACGCGTTACGAGTAACGGCCGTTACGTAACGCGGTACTTTTTTAATAACGCTAGCGGTAACGGCGTTACATTTCAAATCGAGTAATTCTTTCAGTAACGACGTTACTTTTTTAGGGAAATACATTCGTTAGTCGTTACTCGTTACTTTTTTATCGTAGCTCGCAATTAGTTTTTTTCGATCCTCTCATTATTCATTAACCGTTAAAAATTTGTCCCTTCACTATGAGCGAGGTGTGCATGTTGGCCGTTGGCATGCTGGCAGCCTACCCCCATCCACCCTCTCCCCCTACACTTACAGCACTGTCAGAGTAAAAGGGCGAAGAACCCTGGAGCAGGGAGGGACCTAAGTTCAACAAAGGTTTCGTCATTCCTCTTATCTGGGCCTTCACGGCACGTTAGCACTTGCATCCTTCCCATCCACTAACTTTAAAAATATGTTTATTAAACTTAACACTCCTACACCATCTAGTGCCGCTGTTGAGCGGGTTTTTTTCAGTAGGGAAGGATCTACTGCGTCGGAAACGAGGCTCGCTCTTAGATTCAACTTTAGAGAAGCTTGTTTTCTTAAAGGCCAATAAAGATCTTTTGAATAATAGTTCTTAAGTTTGTATATTTAGCTAATAAATTTTAATTATCATTGCCATGCACAATAACTCATTTGATTAATTTCTTTAGTATTTCGTATTATTGTTTTGTAAAACTAAACTTTCCTTGTATATTCTAGCATTAGTAAATTAGTATCAATAGTATGCTACATCCTCTGTTATGTTGCAATTCCTAGTAATAAATCTTGCAGTAATTTTGTTTCACTTTTTTTGAAAATATTATGCCTTATAAGTCATAACAACGCAATGAAGGCATGCACAGACTTCATAGCCTCTGCATTAACCAGTGGATACAAACCAATACATACTCGCACAAGCGAATGTTTATATAATATAATATTTTATGTATATATAAATTATAATATACCTATATATATATATATATATATATATATATATATATATATATATATATATATATATATATATATATATATATATAGGTGTCCGAGAATTATCTGTACAATTTTTGGCTGTTATTAAAAGTCAACCATGCAGTGTTGACAAGTTTTTTAGAAATTCCAGTGTGTCCAAACATTATCGGTACAATTTCATCTTTTAATAAAATTCTTGATAACACACGTAAAATTCTTAAACAAGATTATTTAAAATCTGTATTTTCAAAAGTTTCTTTTATTAAAGTAACGTTGTTACAAACATTCGATATGTGCACCATTAGTGATTCGCAAAACATCCAATCGATACTCCAAATGTTGCCATGTACGCTGCAGCATATCCACATCAATTCGCTCAATAGCAGCTGTGATTCTTGCTTTTAAATCATCAATGTCTGTCACCCGTGTACATTTCTAAAAAACTTAGAGATTCTCTGTAAAATGGGACAACACTGGAATTTCTACACTTCATGGTTGACTTTTAATAACAGCCAAAAATTGTACAGATAATTCTCGGACACCCTGTATATACACATACACATTTCATTAAAAGTAACGGTAACGTAACGAGTAACGGTGCCGTTACTCGTTACTTTTTAAAAATGGTAACTGTAACGATAACGGCGTTACATTTAGACTGTGATAACGGTAACGGCATTACATTTATAAAGTAACGAGCACAGCACTGGTCGTTTTTCAACAAGATGGGGCACCTTGTCATTACGCAAACATTGTTCGGGAGTACCTAAATGAACGATTTCCAAATCGGTGGATCGGACGTGGAGGCAACAGGCCCTGGGCGGCTCGATCTCCTGACCTAACGCCCTTGGATTTCTTTGCATGGGGCTTTATCAAATCAAACGTCTATCAAACGAGGGTTACAGATCCACAAGATTTACGTGCTCGTATCGTAACAGCAGTTACAAAAATAACCCCTGACATGCTCCAAAATGTGTTCCGCAATGCTGCCGACAGATTCGAACTCTGTAGAGATACTGCTGGTGCTCATGTAGAATCATATGCTTAAGTATTCATTAAATGTATGCCTTCTATTATATTATTATTGAATTTTACCCTTTTTCTACGTTTTCACTGAAATAGATAGGGACTTTATAAACATCCTGTATATATGCATGGTTATTCAATTAAAAAACAATCGCACAATAATATTCCCTGGGTTGTTTTAATTGGCTCACCCTATATATATATATATATATATATATATATATATATATATATATATATATGATACACACAGACCGTGCATGGAACAAGGAACTCTTCTGGGATAATTAAATCCACTATAGTCCGAATAAGTAATGGTTATAGTTACCCCTTTTTCTTTGATTTATTCAATCCGACGTGAATGCAACGAGTCTTTTACTTATATTGAGGTTCTAAATGTAGTGGGGCTAGGCTGCTTTAAATCCTAGATCCATGTCCCAAAGCTGGATCCTGTCTGCTTTGCAGATAGCTGGTGAGGGAAGCTATATTTATGGGACCTCTTTGCGAGAGACCCGTTGCCCACGTCGGGCTTGCATCATGAAAAAGAAAAACTATGGTATTTGTCATTTACCATTACTTATTCGGACTATAGTGGATTTAATTATCCCAGAAGAGTTCCTTGTTCCATGCACGGTCTGTGTGTATCATAAAAAACTCAGGGAACCATTCTGAGTTCATTCCCATATATATATATATATATATAATATATATATATATATATATATATATATATATATACACATATATACACACACACGCTTATCTGTTGCTTTTCAATAAACGCTTTATATATGAATACATTCATTCTGGAATTGAAAATGCCTCGTATCACACTTCATTTCGTAAACGCTTTAAAGACCATTTTGTATCCCATGCCCCCTTCCCCATGAAGGTGGGGAGGTACTGGCCGGTCTATTTTCTTGGTAGGAATAGCTGAACCTGCCACTTTCATGTAGTTTCTTTCTTATCATTTGACGGAGAAAAATGCTTCGTTAAACCAACTAAATATATGGTTAACTAACTAACACACTACCAAATGGTTAATCCAACTACACTGGCTATTCCAACTCTTCTGTGGTCGCTCAACTATTTAAGTTTTATCAGAACATTAGACATGGTTCGGGCAAATGAATTAAAAAAAAATTCAAAATTCTTTGTTTATAAAATATTACTATGTTACAACTTTTGCTCTTACAATAATACAATTATCACCTGGACTATTTGTTTTTATTTAATTTGGCCTTTAAATATGAGGCTTTACTGGGATTTGGTATAGTGCGCAAATATTTTATTTTAAGTGTAGATTTTTGTTGGTAAAGGCGTGAGGAAAATGGCCATTTGTGCTCGCCATCTTCGTTCAGTGATTAAAGAAGGAACGCAGAATGTAATGAGGAATTAAAACGTTACGCGTTTACGAAATATTCGTATTCGTTTACGATTCATTTCACGGAAGATGCGTGTATTCGCGACGTACACTCGATTAAGAAAGTCGTGTCGTGAATCTCCGTATTTCTTATCGATAAAGATTGGTAAGAATCGCCTGGCTTCACGACAGGAATTTTTTATTTTTTTTAACCCATTGTACGCTATATTTTGTATTTATATAGTGCGTTCGAAAAGTGTCTCCGCAGTGCTATGTTAAACGCATAGGAAATTGAAACTCTACAATGTTTTCATTGAACCATGATTTAGTGATTTTATTACATAACCTCTTGATTTTACAGCATGTGTTGAAAGTGTTTTTCACCATTTTGCACGCACAGAGCAACTCGTCTATACTTGTTGTCAAACACTTTTGACAACAAGCTCGTTGACTGCGGAGAGACTTTTCGAACGCACTGTATAAGCGTCGTTGTTGTTGTTATAAGTGAATATATTTCCAGCGCCTTTGTGAACGATATATAAAGGGGATCTTGCTACTCCCTTGTAGAACGTTGCGAAAATTTACATTTCTTGTATCGTGTAATGGTTTATGTGGTCAGTCAAGTGTAAGTAATTTAGTGATTAAGAATTCATAAGAAGTTAAGTAGTTGGTCCCGTCATGTGGACGAAGTTAAAAGCTACAAAATACCATATCAAAAGATATGCAATCCGTTAAAGCCCTTGGCAATATATATATATATATATATATATATATATATATATATAGTGTGTTGGATAATAATTATAGTAGTAATATGACTTAAGTACTGTATTTAATTAAATATAATATTTTTTACTGTCCCAAAATATCACAGGTACAAACAGTAATTGCACATGTGTAATATGTATAACTTATATTGAACGAAAGGTAATTTGTTTACGCGCGCGCGTCTCTGTGTAAGTATCCAGTAACTCTCTATAGTGAAGTTATTTTCCCTAAAAAACTTGTTGAAGTTGACGTTTCGCAGATGATTTGAACGTCACTGATGACGACGCGGTAATAAACTGGAACCTGGATCGAGTCGTTTGGAGGCTTGGTTCCTTGAAGACAATGCTTCTTTGATCACCTCCGCACTGAATGAGTGAGTCCGGAATGAGGTCAAGATTGCTGCTTACCAAAACGTTGCCGGAATGTCGTAAACGTTGCCATTGATAATGAAGAAAAAATGTCTTCGGTGACGAAGGAAAACGTTCTTGGAAGCAAGCGCTTCGCGCGAAACTCCGCCTCTTGATCGGCGCCTTTTTTAACGGGCATACAAGATGGAAACCCCTAAAATGGCAACGATGGAGAAAATGGAGAAGAAGCTAACGAAGTTCAGAGCGACGCTTAAGAACCGACGTAAGTTGTCTCTGCCCGTCTTTATCAATCAGTTCCACCAGCAGTGGGCATCGGAGGAACGGTCCTCTGGGGGTGCTGCTTGTACTGGGAAGGGATTGGGAAAGGCATCTAATGGAGCGGGTGAAGATGCCCTGCAGAGCAAAGCTCCAGGGAACGCGAAAGCAGAAAGCGCGAAGGAAAGGCGACTGGAGAGGAACCTCTCCTACTGCCACAGCACCTTCGAGAGTTGCGCTTCCATTCCTTCGGTGACCGCTGGAGGGAGGGAGCTCCGCAGGGGACTGTCCGTCTCCTTTAGCAGTAGCGGTGCCCCTCTGAAGCCGACGGTGAGAAAGCATTACTCCACTTTACCAAACAACGCCGTGTATTCTCCTTCATTAGGACCAAGGTCTTCGGCTTCGTTCAGCTCCTCCTCCTCCTCCTCCTCTTCGTCGTCCTTCTCCTCCTCTTCCTCCTCCTTCTCCTCTGGTAGGTTATCAGTTTACCGAGCGAGAAAGGCTGCTCTCGAGACAAACAGTAACTGCTTTCAGCAACACAATAACTTCAAACACAGCCACAGAAACCACCAAAACCACCCTGCTCTCGTGGCCACAGTTTCATCCCCCGGTGGCACTACCTCAACCACTCTGGTGCTCCACACGAGGGGACTTGACCCTCATTTGGAAGGACGAATACCAGGTAAGGGAAAAAACCGCTATAATTAGTTTCTAATTAGAAAGTAAGTATACATTTTTTTAACGATTTCAATTCATTTCGGGTTTTTCCTTCGACGGCAGAAATTTTTGGAAAAGTTTTAATTATTCTCTCTCTCTCTCTCTCTCTCTCTCTCTCTCTCTCTCTCTCTCCTCTCTCCTCTCTCTCTCTCTCTCTCTCTCCTCTCTCTCTATATATATATATATATATATATATATATATATATATATATATATATATATATATAAAGTGCTCATTTTATTTATATTTACACAACAGTCTACTAGAACGTTGTAATTTCTGACCACTGTGGTTGGTCGTGGTTCGGATCTCACGTTAAGCTATAGGTCTAAGGTGGGGCAACAAGCTTGACCTTCGTCAGAATGAACGGTTGGGGTTGAAGCAAAAGTAAGTTTTTTTAAAGTTTTAATTCAATAATGGCTGAGTTCCGGCTGGATGCAGTGATGCAAAGAATTTTGCATATCACGCTCCAAATGTGTCGATAGATCGGTATAATGAAAGTGTATCATAAATCGCTTTTACACACAATTTACGTGTTGTCGCTGTCAACGTAAACCCGCTTTAATTACAAAAGATTACAGTGGCAACGCATCTCTTTCACGCGTCGCAGTATTTCTGCATAATTATCAGATCATGCAAAGTAGTTCGTCCACTCTCGTGTTGGTATGTATATAGCTTAGCGACACCATTAACAATGATCTCGTAATCCTTCCGTTGGTTCACAGAGCACTGTTCACAATGCTGCTTGAATTGGTCAATTCAATTCAGAACGTAGGTTTGGTGTCCTCCAAACATAAAACTTCACCAGATAAATTTTTTAAAATGTTTATTACATGCGTGTTTATTAGTGATTATAATAGCCAGTGACCTCCATAAATGTGGAAATAGTTTGTAAATAACGAAACTAATATATATATATAAATGTGTGGGTGGGTGTGCGGCGCGCATGCTTTGGCAACTGGGCTTAAGTGAAGTAGTGTGTGTGATAATTCATAAATGTAGTGCGGTAAGTTTGTTTAGTGAAGTAACGCTTTTGGTACCTCGTAACTTTAATTTTTTTTTTATATAAAAAGTAGAAATATTTTTATTGTTAAAAAAAAAAAAAATGTTAGTCCTTATTACGTAGGTTAGGCTAAATTAGCAAGTACCTCATGACAGAAACCACCCTTCGAGCCCTCAACGGCGTCCGAAACACTTATCACGCCCTTTTCGGTTCGATGGCACTAAAGTTAGGTTAGGTGTGTGTGTGTGTGTGATGACAACCGAATCTCTGCTTGCCGAATTGTTTTTAATAACACCCGTCTCTCATGAATCAACAGTGAATATTTCTCTGATATGACTCCATTGGCAGTTGTCACTCAGCTTTCGGAAAGAAAAGAATGTAAAGACGATTTAACCAATTTTCAGCTCGTACCCGTTTTATGCCTAGTGCCAAAGCTGAGTTTGTTCATCAGAATCAGTGTAGAGGTTTTTATTATGAAAGTACTTCATTTCTCTCCAGACAAGGACGTCAATCTGATACTCGAGTTTTGCTTTTCTTTCGTTTTCCTCTTTTGAAGTACCACGACAGTTCGGTGGGGTTTCATTACCCGATTCTGAATCATTAAAATGAGACTGGGTTTCGACTCCTACCGCGTCCGAGAGCATGGCGGAAAATCCTACTACATTCTCATTAATTTACCGCCCTTCTCTTGGGAGTAATCACTCGAGGGAAAAGACTCCACCACACGCCATACTTGAGTAATAACATATTGGTCAGTATGAGGCTACGATACCTTGCCGATAACCTCTCGCAGTATATTACTGTACATTACTAGACGGTTCAGTATAGGCAGGTTTTTCCAGCGCCAATATATTGTTATAAGTACTCTTCTAACAGGTCACACACACACACACACACACACACACACAGCTTGGATTTTTTTGTAATTTTTTTTGTTTGGACATAATCTAACTGAATAGCTCTGAGAACTGATATCTTTTTTTTTTTAATTATTTAATTACATACGCTTTCGTTAGGGTAAGTGGGGGCTTACATTAAAAATTTTGAAGAAAGGGTTTTTTTTTATACAATGATTATTTTTTTTTTCGAATTTCACCTCCGTTACGGTTTTAATTAATGCAAAAATTTGACATTCAAATAACTGATGATACTGCACCCACGTTATCAGAGTTAAGGGAGAATAAAAAAAAACACACACACCTTCGTTTTTATGCAAATAATTCTGGGTTACACGATAAGTTTTTATTATATATATATATATATAATATAATATATATATATATATAATATATATATATATATATATATATATATATATAATATATATATATATATAATATATATATATATATGCCTTTTAGTAAAACTGTAAATAACACCGAGATGAAAACTATGAAACTATAATGGAAGCCACGACCGTTTCTAGTCACTGAACGTCAATAAAAGATACTTTTTCTTCCTGAATTTTGAAATAATAAATTTTACAATTTTTGAGGAAAAAGCTTGAAAAAGGTTGAGTATTTTAAGATTATTTTTAAATGTCATAGTTGACACCTCTTTCGTTAAGTTTTGTCAAAATCTGTTGAATTATATATATATATATATATATAAAATGTGTGTGTGTGAAAGGTTGAAAGCAAATGAAACTTGCAGCCTTAAAGTTATTCTACTGTAAAGAATTAGACAATCTCTATGTGCGTCACTTGTAGCTCGACACGCATCTACACTGCGTTCGCACTTATTAAGCAGATTACATTTTCTCCAATGTTTTCAAAAAATTTTCCCGATTTCAATGAAATTTGTAGCAAATAATCACTATATATAGCAGCATTGATGGTATTCATTTCGATAAAATATTTTGATAATTAAAATAATTATCTCATTTTATTGAAATATATGTAAAATATTGTGTTCCGAATTATTAAGCAATATTCTATTTACGGATCTAAATGGTGAAAATGGGTAAGAAGAAGGATTTAACATTAACTGAGAAAAGAAAAATAGTCAAGTTACTCGCTGAAAATATAAAATCTATTGAAATTGTGAAGCAGTTTGGCAGAGCTTATCGAACTGTAAACAAGTTTGTAGCGGAGGGTACCAAACTGAGGCAGCGAAGTGATAAAGGAGCTAAGAAAAGTGACAAGGCGGCAGATATCTGTAATCAAGCGCAAACTGCAAAGCATCCATTGTCCTCAGAGAGTAAAGAGGTTTTTGAGCAGGCTGGCATACATAATGTACCAAGAACATCTCGATGTGGAATCCTCCAAACAATTGGCAAGACTTGTAAACCTACGATTCAGTCACCATTAACACCCAGGTACAAGAAGCAGCGTGTTGAATGGGCGCGTCAGTACGTGAAAACAGATTTTAATACTGTATTGTTAACCGATGAATGAAGAGCAACCCTTGAGGGATCTGATGGTTGGTCAAGAAGATGCATTGCTGAGGGTCAATCTCTACCATGGAATGGTTTTCTTTTAGAAAGTTTGTGTAAGACTGGGCATTCATTTTTACACCATCAGGCACTCTGTATGGGACAGCTACTTCATGGCCTATCAATCCTGCCCAAAACATGACACTACCTTCACCTTGTTGGCGTTTTAATCTCGATGGTAGAAATTGGCTCTCAGCAATCCATCTTCTTGACCAAACATCAAGTCCCTCAAGAGTTGCTTTTCATTCATCGGTTAACAATACAGTATTAAAATCTGTTTTCACGTACTGACGCGCCCATTCAACGCGCTGCTTCTTGTACCTGGGTGTTAATGGTGACTGAATCGTAGGTTTACACGTCTTGCCAATTGTTTGGAGGATTCCACATCGAGATGTTCTTGGTACATTATGTATGCCAGCCTGCTCAAAAACCTCTTTACTTGAGGACAATGGATGCTTTGCAATTTGCGCTTGATTACAGATATCTGCCGCCTTGTCACTTTTCTTATAGCTCCTTTATCACTTCGCTGCCTCAGTTTGGTACCCTCCGCTACAAACTTGTTTACAGTTCGATAAGCTCTGCCAAACTGCTTCACAATTTCAATAGATTTTATATTTTCAGCGAGTAACTTGACTATTTTTCTTTTCTCAGTTTGTGTTAAATCCTTCTTCTTACCCATTTTCACCATTTAGATCCGTAAACAGAATACTTGCTTAATAATTCGGAACACCATATTTTACATATTTTTCAATAAAATTAGATAATTATTTTAATTATCAAAATATTTTATCGAAATGAATACCATCAATGCTGCTATATATAGTGATTATTTGCTACAAATTTCATTGAAATCGGGGAAAAACTTTTGAAAACATTGGAGAAAATGTAATCTGCTTAATAAATGCGAACGCAGTGTAATCTGTACTCTACATCTCGTCAAGTGTTTATTAGCATGTCGAGGGTGACGGTGTTAATTGCAGCAACAATTCGGTCACGTAAAACTGTTACACTGTTAATCTTTTGCCGGTAAGCAATGTCGTTCACAAAGCTTCATCATAGACAGAAATCTAGTGAAGATACAGTAGGCAAGGTGACCCGCTGGGCCAGGCAACGGGACCCACCCCTTTCACTCCAGCGGTTTGGCAATCGTTCGTACAGATGCCTACTCACCGTTTGTACTTTTGTTTTGTTAAAAACGGTGTAAATCCGGGCATCGTAAACTTGGAGAATCTGCATGAGTACTAGCTGTCGCAGAGTATACTGTATATGATTTGAGGGTAATTATGTCGCAAATAACATTGCCTGAAGTTGAAATAAAAAAATACATTTTTCTAGTGTATTTTGGTGTGCTCTAGCCAAAACCTTCATTTCTTGTGGAAATGAACAGAAATACATGTTTGGGCCTCGCAATGACAACTGTATTTCTGTTCATTTGCACAAGAAATGAGGGTCATATTCGAACAAACTTCAACAAAGCACACCAAAATACACTTAAAAAATGTATTTTTTACTACATTTTATATAATAAAGCATAACCTAACATATTCATATTAAGAGATCTTGTAAAACGCATTACCACAGGGAACGTGCAAAACACCTCAAAATTAACCAGAAAAGTTTGCTCTCGTCATTTTCGTTTAAACTAACGAAAATATCACGACTTAACCTAACCAATCATCAAGGGCGTACAGTTGACCTAACCGGGCATTCAATTGATCTAACAGGTTAATATTGGTTATTTCACCTAAATATCTTCTGATCTTTTCGTATTAGGCACTCACTGTCACATTTCGGGTAAGTTAAGGATGAGAGAATAACGCCGTAATTGATAAAAATACCAAATGCTTTGTCTTCATCTAGGGCACATGACGAATCAAATTCTCGAAGTCGAAACCACACGAACGGCACGTCATAATTCTATCGCAAACACCACCAAACTAAATCCAATTAGAAAAAAAAAATAGCCAGAACAGAAACCAACAAACTAATTAAGTCGCAGAGTAGAGAAAAAATAGCCCAAAATTATACTCGTCGGACCAAAAATGAGTGTATTTATACATATATATATATATATATATATATATATATATATATATATATATATATATATATATATATTATTAGTATCATAATTTTCACCATTAATATGCATTTGCACAACAAATGGGTGACAAATTTGAATAAAGCGACTAAAACTACCTCATCAAAAGTTATTTTGATTTACAGGTCCAGCCCATGTCATTTAAAACATGTTAACCTGATTGAGTTCACTTCGTTAGAGAGCTAAGAATTTTTGTTCTAGTTCAGACCTTTCTCGAACATCCATTATATAGGTGGCACAAAAGTCGCGCACCATAGGAATTTTCATATATATTATATATATATATATATATATATATAATATATATATATATATTATTATTTTTTTTTATTTTAGGTAGGGGATAGCTGCGAAATTAACAATAGATGAGAGGGTGAGCTTGGTTTTAATGTATGGAATACCAGATACTATAAATCGATGAATCGGTACGGAATTTAAATTCTATACATAAAAGCCAAGTTCACCCTTTCGACTATTGTTGATTTCGCAGCCATCCCGTAACTAAAAAAAAAAAAAAAAATTTTGTCAACCACTATGGTGCGCGACTTTTGCGCCACCCTGTATATATAATTGGTTTTATCTTCGTAAACTTTCCAAAGTAAAGTGTATAAAATATCTCATTTATCATTTTATTTTTCATTTTCTGAAAGATTATGCAATGCATAACTACGTGTAAATTATTTTAAAAACCGATGCTGACGTACATTTTGCAAGTTACATGGAACTTTTTTTTTTCCCGTTTGTGTGGGTTCTCAGGCGTAAAATACATCAGAGCATTAATTTCATCATAATTTTACAGATGGTGAAAACATTTAATTGTAGTGTAAAACTTGCGCTTGTAGTTTGTCGGCTCACCCGTTTTGACGGTTTTTAGTTGAAAATATTTTGCAAGTTTCTAACTCGATTGTACCAAATTTACTCCACGCAAAACCGAGTCGGAGATAAGTAAAAACGCGAAGCAAAGCAAGGAAAGCAAGGAAAGGAGGTTAAAAGAAATGGATAGAATTTAAAATAATTTTTAAAAAAAATGTTAAGTAATGAGGGGAGAATCCAAATAAAAATTCTACAATAATTTTTGCGCGCCAACAAATGCTTCTAACGGGAGATTTAAGGCGGCAAGATAAGCATCTAGTTTCTTTTTAAAGGACTGGACCAAATTATTTTGAACTACTGCTGGCTGGCAATCCATTCCACAAATTTAACTATATACGATTAAAGAAAAAGTACTTGGCTTCGTGAGAATTAAAATGTTTACGTACTAATTTCACTCCATAACCACGAGTTCTTTCTGCATTTGTGAAGGTGAAATATTTTTCGGCGTTGACGTTGTCAAAATTTTTTAATCCTTTTAAGCACCCGAATTAAATCTCCTCCAATCTACCTTTTTACGAGTGAGAATAAATTTAACGTTATTAAATGGGCAGTGTATGAGTTGTTTCTAAACCTGGGAATCATCTTTGTACCCCGTCGCTGCACTTCCTTCATTTTGTATACGTATTGTTACAAATATGGGGACCAGAACTGAGCGCAATATTCTAGGTGTGGGCGTACTGAGGAATTATACAGTATAATGTTAACATTATTTTTTCAGACTTTAATTCGAATGATCTACGAATAAACCCTAATATTCTATTTGCTTTTCTAACCGCCTCAATGCATTGCTTACTCGGTTTAAGAGTGTCCGCAACAATAATACCTAAATCTTTCTCTTCCGTAACACTCGTTAGTGTCGTGTCTTGTGCATAGAATACATTTCTTTTACGGTGTTTCTACTCGTATACAACTTTTTACATTTATCTATATTAAAGGTCATTTGGCAAATTTCTGCCCACTCGAACAACACACACACACACACACACACACACACACACACACACACGTACATATGTGAATCGGATTTTGAGCAGAATCCTTATACAGCGCCCTGCCAGAATAAAATGAACACCCTCCTGAAGCAACGAAATGGACACGTGGCACCGTCATCTTAAAACACAATGTCCTCCAGGTGAAGTTCCCATTCCGAAACAAACGCAGGAGGTATTGAAAAATATAGAAGCAGACTTCGTAGCATGATTTCGTTTATATAGAACTTTAGAAATGGGGATTGGCTGAAAGAATTTGTTTGTCATTAACCCTAAACGTGAACATAAATTTTGTTAATAGCCTATTTATTTTAGTGCATCGAAATTGAAACCAGTAATAAATAATTATCTGTAGTAATAATAACAATAATTATGTATTAAGGTAATTATGGTGGTAATAGCAATAACTTTAAGTACACTGGGTAACATTTCTTTGTTAGATTAATTTCTGTATATCTCTCTCTTCTTTTGTACCTTTAAAATTAATGTAAATAACCTTATTTTACTGTGTAATGAAGTAACATTTGTCACATAACCCTATTCTGATAATAAAGCATAAAATTTGGGATCACCTGAAGATCAGGGACCCCAACCTTTTTTAGTTAGCCTTATAAGGCTAACTAACGAAAATATCACGACTTAACCTAACCAATCGTCAAGGGCGTACAGTTGACCTAACGATTGGTTAGGTTAAGTCATGATATTTTCGTTAGTTAGCCTTATAAGGCTAACTAGCGAAGGCTGGGGGCCCTGATCTTCAGGTGATCCAACATTTGCTTGTGAATGGCAGTTCTATACGATATATAGGAAGGAATTAACTCATATATATATATATATGTATGTCGTGTACTGTCTACATAGAACAATAAAATTGAAATTGATGTCAGCATGTTAATACTTGTCTTTCTTTTAAGATAATTGGTCTCAAACTAATAAGCTAACAGTATTTTTAACAATTTATTTTTATTACCATCAGTAATGCGGCAAATGAGGGATGGGGAGACAGCTCCCGTTGAGCAAAAATAAAGAATTTGAATGACTGATGGACAGAATAACAGTCTTAAAGTAACGGCACGAAAAACCAACAAACAAAAGGAAACTATATATAACAGAAAATGTAGGAAAGACCTACAGTATATTACATGTAGGATGTTGCGCAGTTATACTTCAAGGATTTGGTATCAAAGTCTGTGTGATGCGTGACTGATGGATCTTTGAAAGTGTACGCGTGAAGTTGTGAACCCTTTCGTACGATGTGCCTATCGTTTTTCCCACTCTTCTTATTTCCTCCTCCTCCTCCTTGACCATGTTTGGTCTTAACGAGGGAGTAGGCTCGTGGGTGGGAGAGGATGTCATTATTTAACGGGACAGCGATACTTTGCATCCCCCAAAAAACTTATCCAGAGGTACAATTTCGGGAAAAGTTCGCCTAGAAATCATTTCTGAACGGCAGAAAATTATAATTGGTAACATTTTTGTTTTTCTTTGGGTATCTTATTAATTTTTGGTCGTCCAGGGACCGCGACGCGATTCCAAAGAATCACGTCGCGGTCGCTGCGGTGTGCGGGGTTCCCATTCTGTCAATGTAAAATCACACGCGACTCGAGTCGTCACGACCCCAGTCATCAGTCGTGAATCGCTAGACGATTCTGCGTGCAGTCGGCCTTAGGGTGTTTGAATTCAAATCCAAAGTGAAACACGGTATCTAAATTACACGGATGGAAGAATGCGTACAAATGCCCGCAACGTTAGTTCTACTAATCATGTAGTAGAAATAATAATAATAATAATTATGCCGATAGTCCTCGTGACAATAATTGCCAACAATGGAATATAATTTGACAATAACACCTTCAAATGTAACTGTATACTGCTGAAATAGATGTTTGTCGCTTTTTATTATGTAACTCCTAAGAACCTGATTTACTGTTTATAACACATTTTTATCACCTGTTTCCTGTTATTTGTTATATATATATATATATATATATATATATATATATATATATATATATATATATGGGGACGACGCTGAATATGTATGTGTATATATGTATGTTCCTAAATTGTTAAATTCCTCCTACATTTTCGGAAATCGGTGGTCATTGAAGTTACATTAGTTCCTACCTGTGAATTATTTTTTTCAAATTTTTAATCACTTACGCTCGCGTTAAGGTAAGAAGGAATTAAAAAGTGTAGAGAATGCGCTCTTTTACCGTATATAATGATTGTTTTTCGAATTTTACTCCCGTTAGGAATTAAATTAAAAACTCGAAATCAAATTACTCCTACTTTATGCTACCTCACGTTTTTACACCCAGTTTTTTGTTTTAGGTTAGGTTAGCCTAGCATAACCTAACCTAACTTAGTGTAACCAACTAATTTGAACAAAAAAAATGTGTATATACAAGAAAGGGATCACCTGAAGATCAGGGCCCCCAGCCTTCTTTAGTTAGCTTTATAAGGCTAACTAACGAAAATATCACAACCTAACCTAACCAATCGTCAAGGGCGTACAGTTGACCTAACGATTGGTTAGGTTAGGTCGTGATATTTTCGTTAGTTAGCCTTATAAGGCTAACTAAAGAAGGCTGGGGGCCCTGATCTTCAGGTGATCCCGATAAAGTAGTTGTTATTTATATCCTATTCAAACCCAATTTACAAGCCAATAATAACCTAGACTTAAAAAGTACTTTGTTGAATAGCTTTATATTTTGGAACCTAAACCGCAACTATATTGATAAAGTACAGGTTGGCCACAAACTATGCAATGAAAGGGGAAATATAGTTTTAGTTGTAAACTACTGTATATGCCACCAGACCTTTTGATCGCCTTGTAGTTGTTTAAAATTATCCTCTTTTTTTTAAATTTTGACTGAATGCCTTTTAAGCAAAATACATCAATTCATCAATTATTTTTATACGAGACCTTTACGAAATACTTTTTTAGCCGTTTTGTGTTTTAACAAAATTTATTTAATTTTTATATTAGTGGACACTATCGTAACTATTCTATTCTGACTCATTATTGTTTACTATGTATCCAATTAAAATGAAATTTAAGTATTTCGAGACGTTGGGGAAATTTTGAGAATAAATGTTGATTATAGCGAATTTTTTTATCAACTTCAGTGTCCGAAAATTTATTGCGCGCTCGCACGCACACGCACAGGCACACGTATTTGAGAAAAACATTATTACAGCAGCCACTATTTGACAACCAATCAAAATGATTGGGACAACCAGACGATGATTGCAGTAACGAGTGAAGTTTGTCATCAGATAAAAAGCATTATTATTATACCCAAAATCGGGAGTTCCTAACCTTTTTGGGTCAACGTACCACTTTTTGCTATTGCGCTTTTCTAAGTACTACCATCAAGGTAGGAAGGAAGGAAGGAAGGTGAACGTACCACCTAATCAAAACTGTAGATGGTGTTCACTGCTATTTAGTCTCGAATGTTTAGCCTTAACTAAAAGGAGAGAGGACCGTAAAGCCCTTTGCGCTTATATGAACACAAAATTCAGCTTGAGAAACCATGAGTACCCTCATGCAATGTTATATTTAATCTAGCGATATTCATCTACGTTTGTACTGAATCGAAATGTTTATTTTTGCTTCGCACGTTATCGTTAAATAACTTTAAACCCGCCGCACGACAAATTGGATAGCGTGTAAACCCGCAGTCAGAAAAGTTGCCCGTTATTCATCCGCAATTAATATTACTTTTGAAAACATTATCATGAGAAATTATTATCAATTAGCGAGCCGCTATTTATTAACCGTCTTTCGTATTACCGAAAAGAGCTTCGTGTACCAGCGGCAGACGCGGCGTACTACAATTGGGAATCGCTGTGCTAAACAATTACGTGAATAATGGGGTTGGTTGTCCGGTAGTTATATTATTTTAGTTGGTTGTTGGAAGAGTATTTTTTTTTTCATAGAATACTACCACTACGACCACTTTTCCTATACGATAAATTGATCCATTTCTCCTATAACCCCCCCACCCTCTTTTTCCCCCCAACCTTTTTAGGAACTGAAGTTTTTTTTTTTTTCCAATAAAAGTGAAGAAGTGATGATATAAACGTTATTAGAATGAGCAGTGAGGATTTCCTCTTCAAAATTCTGTAATGATTTCGAACGAAGAAGAAGAGAAAGTAATGAAGGAAATGAAAAATTAAGACAAATTTGCACACATTCGAATACATTTTTAATTTGTTTTAATTTTTTATTTTTTTTAAATGAGATAATCTTTGGATTAGGTTGAAATTTTAGTTATTTATTAATTTTGAAACAAGGTGCTTTTCTGAGTTTCTTTTTTTAATGAAAGAAAAGATAATTTTGTGATAAGATTTGCAGTAAAAGTTTTTGAAGTGATATATATATATATGTATATATTGTGTGTGTGTGTGTGTGTGTGTGTGTGTAGAGAGAGAGAGAGAGAGAGAGAGAGAGACGGAAACAAAATTAGTTTAAAACTTTTATCAACTTTCTTCACCTTTCCCGTTTTTTGCCATCTTTTTATCAGAGCTTCCCATTAAAATTAAGAAGAGCCATCTTCTATACTTCTCCCCTTTTTCGAGGATGGGGTGCCACGCCCCCTTCTTCTCCCCTTTCGTTTCTAAATTGATCTTTATTTCATTGGAAAATGACAAATTGGGTTTATGACACCGAACGGCACGCGATTTTCTATTTTTTTTCCGGACGAGCGACTTGTGTGTGTGTGTGTGTGTGTGTGTGTGTGTGTGTATGTGTAATGAAATAATTAAGAGGGACACCATAATTTCAAAATTCACGTCCGACAACATTTCCACAAAATTTTGCCGGAGATACGTTGCTCAAACCTCAATTTCGCTTACATTTTGGTTACTTTTTAACTTATTTTTAGATTGAGTTTATTTTCTGGGGTAAGGGGGCCTGGGGGGGCACCATTCTGAGAAATGGAGAGTGGGTAAAATTTCTTGTTGCGAGATTATCAAATTTTTTTTTATACTTTATACATTTTCTTTTTACAATTTTTGTTGGGTATTTTAAAGGTAATAATTTGTTAAGTTCCGTGGGTACCTGGGTATCTTTATTTTAGTTTTAAACGAAGTTTGCTGGTTGATGAAATACAAATTTAAGGGAGATTGTATTGCCACTTATTGTATACTATGAGACAAAATTCCCGTGTGAGAACGGTAAGTTAGTCCCTTACATTGAATCCTGAATCTCGGTTTGCATGAAAATGCCATCAAATTCCCGATAATACGTTTCGATTGGCGCACTCTTAACCTAACCTCACCAAACTTAATCTAAGCCAGCGTTTCTCAGATTGTGGGGCGCGACCCACCTGGGGTGGGGTGGCGTGAGGAGGTTAGCAAAGGGAAAGTAAATAAGTAAAAGGTGGATGTTTTCACTAATTTTATTCGCTATCAGTATACCCGGGATGGTATGTAAAAAATTTAGAAAACATGGTATGCAGTATAGTACGTTAATAAATAATAAATAAATAAAAGCCCAATAATAAATAAAGCCTTCATTTTCATTACTACCTCACACTGGTTTATGGTACCAGTAAACTATACCCCTTCAATGTCATTTGAGATTGAAGTAAGGGAGACGCGAAGGATTGGATTCAGCTTGAAAGGAGGCATTGGATAAGAAGTCTGGGAAGCACTGATCTAAGCTATCCTAACCTTGACATAATTAGTGGGACCTTGGCTTAGCCTAATTTGATATTCTTAATCTAACCTGATTTGGCCTTGTACTAATGCAATATAACATGACATTGTCCTAATGTAACCTAACGTGACACAGTCTTAATCCCTCTTAACTTGACATAGTCCTAATCTAACCTAACTCGACCTTGCCCGAATCTGACGTAACGCTACCCTGCCTGAATTTAATCTACAATAACTCTCAGGGCATACGTCGATGCGTGTTGTCGGACATTTGGATAAATTTTTACTTAACACACTGGACTACTACTTACGCGTCTCGCGTCAAAACTCTATCCTACCCTTGTGTCACTTCTTACTCGAAACGCGTCAAGTTGATCTGGACAAAAGTAAATGCAAAATTTCTGTGAGTATTGTCTTGACGCATGAAGTGTGTCAGCTGTGAGCCTGTGACGAGGCATAGATCAACTTGATGCATTTCGCGTAATAAGTGACACAAGGGTAGGATAGAGTTTTGACGCGAAATGCGTAAGTAGTAGTCGAGAGTGTTAATCCGTACACGGGGAAATTTATACCCTCATGATCCGTACGAATAAATGTCGATACAAAAAAATACAAATGGATTACTTTGCCTGTCACGTGACTGAGCTTAAAACAACTAAATATCATAGATTTCATTTCGAGAGAACGAGTGAATACAACCGGAAGTAAACAGAAGGATCCACGCATGAATTTAGATATTTTATTATATATCATTTCGACAGCTGTTATTTACGGGTTTTAAATTACTTATTTGATATTTATTTAAAATATAGTTTTCCATTACTGGTTTTAAGGAGTATGGGATTATATATATATATATATATATATATATAGCGGTGTTGTAGCGGTGTTGTATATTTATTTACCTGCCCCAGGTGTCTCCTTGGGAATTACATCGGCAGCACTGTTCGCTCTCTCAGGGCTAGATTTTATTCGCATATGGGAATAAGTGGCCGAACAGGTAAAATTTTAAAAACTAAGGAAGCCTCCAGTATTCGTGAACATAGCATTAAATGCAAAATTGATGTCACTTTAGACAATTTTAAAATTCTTGGTTGTAATACTTGTCCCAACTCACTAAGAATTTTAGAATCCCTTTTCATTAAAGCATTGTCCCCTAGTCTGAATGTTGACTCATCGTCCGTCCCTCTCAATTTGCTATGATCCCTCCTCCTTCCCCAATTCCTTATAATCCCTCCTTCCCCTATCTCCCTCGCCATCTTTCGTGTTTCCCGTTCCTTGCCTCTGCCTCTGCCTCTGCTCAAATTAGTCGGCCTCGGATACTGCTGTGTAAGGTAGATAGCTCCATTGTTCCAGTGTACTATTGGTAATTTTTCCA
>JAJOZX010001798.1:712500-715000 GCA_023014485.1 Bathynomus jamesi | reverse complement strand
TTCTTGATGAAATGCCTCCAAGTATACCGAGTATTTACTTTGATCTTTTTTCGTTTGAACCATTTTAGTGTACTTTCGGATCTGTGCTTCGGATCATTATCTTGTTGGAATGTCCAATCACGACACATCTTCAACTTCCTCAGCGAAGACAGAAGGATTTAATCCAAAATCTGCCGATGCTTTCCTGAATTATTTGCTCCATCATTTCGAACCAAATTGTCCATACCTGCAGATGACACACACACAGACACACAGTGCTTCACTGTTGGGATAATGTGCCCATCATCAAATACCTTGTATTTGATGAAGGGCTCTTGATTGTGGCCGAAAAGTTAATTTTTTTTCTCATCAGATCAAAGAATCTTAATCGAGGACTCTCGAGAATCATCGAGGTGTTCCTTGACATACTTGGGATGTGCAACTTTGTGATAGAGGCAGGGATAGATTCTTCCTTGCAACCCGCCCATGTAGACCATTCTTGTGAAATGTTCTCCAAACCGTTCAGATGCGCACTGAAGTACTTGTTAATGTTAAGGGTTGTTTAATCTTCTCCTCAACCTCAGATATCATGTGACTTAGGGAACCCCCGGTTTTACTCGGAATCCGAGTCACGGGTTGCGACGTTATCTGAACGCGGAGGATGATCACCCATCCACGTACTGAACAGACCCAACGTCGCTTGCTGTTTCAAGGGACGTTTGGCGGTGCTTCGCATTAAGCTGGGGATTCGCGGCGACATCTCTGACAGTCTTCCTCGCAGCTATGGGGATTAGGACTTTTAATTTGGTGGTCTTCCTGTTTTTGGTCAACATGAACAGTACCAAACTGCTTCCACTTCTTTATGACGTTCCGGATCACAGCGACGAGTGGGTCGAGACGATTGGAAATTCTTATGACCTCGAGACTTGCGCGTGTCGATATTCTTTCGTTGCAGGTCTTCCGGAAGGTCTGAATAACCCATCGTTGCTTTGGCATCAGATTAGAAAATCGATACTTTAATGGTGAGCCAAACTTTGTATGGAACTGTATACAGATTGTGAATGCATTCGTGCATATAGGAAGCTGTACGAGTTAGATTGGAAGGGCGTCTCGACTTCTGTGTTGCAGTATTCAGAATTAAATACCATTATTCAATTTCGTATGTTGCAGGTTTCTCTTTATATATGCGCCTCGGTGGTGGTGTGGTTAGCGTCGCTAACTACGAATCCATCGACCCCGACTTCGAGACCCGGTGACGGCAGCCGGCGCGCAGCAAAACCCTGCTATTCATCCTTCCACACAATAAAAAAAATTGGTTGGTAGATAAATGGTTACCCTGGGAATTGCCCACATTTTTTCATACACACACACACACACGACAGTATTTTCATCCTCTATGACTATGCTAGAATCATTCTAATAGGTTGCAGGTTTTATGTATACTGCATTCAGTTTTTGTGCTCATTGATCCTTTTCATCAATACAAAAATTCAATTTCATTTTCCCTTTATACATATTGACTCTTCGCTCTGAGGATAGTTCGCGCTGATCGCTTTTCTCAGTGTTGTGAATGTGAGTGGGCAATCGGCGCGCCTATTTCGCTAATGGAACTGAAATCAAGAGGAAGGAAAAGGTTCTTTCAATGTATTTTGTATACCTTTTGAGTGCAATCCATCGTTTATATATATATATATATATATATATATATATATATATATATATATATATATATATATATATATATATACACATAAGTATTCGGCACAGAGAAATATTTCGGTTATATTCGTCCTTATCTTTTGTATCGTGCATAGGATAGTTATGAAATGTTTACCGTTCGTTTGGAAAATTTTAACAAATAAAAGAATTAGTTTAGCTTTTTTTCAAGTCAAACTATAAATTCTCGATTAAACCGAGATCTGTGCTTTGACTGGACCACTCGAGAAGCTTGAAATTCTTTTGTTAAAGCCATTTCATGGTGCTCTTACTTTTGTGTTTTGGATCATTATCTTGATGCGCCAATTGCGACTTATTCGGAACTTCCAAACTGAGGGCAGTATTTTCTTCTAAAATTTCCTGATATTTCTTCGAATTTAAGATTTCATTGATGATGACGAGCGATGAGCGAAAAGAATTAGAATTGGATAAGTTTTCACATTTTTGTCTGATGGAGTAGTTGTGAGCGAGTAGAACAGATTCTGCACAATTCCGGACAGAATTATAAGCAGAGTGAGAGTAAGGAGTTGGATGGCGACCGTACCTTCTGAAAGCTTCCTCTCTGTTGCGGATAGCATTAGAATAAGCAAAGTTAAACCAAGGTTTTTTTTTTTTTTTTTGCATCAGTCGTAGGAAAAGAATATAGAATGTACGCCTACATGTTTGAGAGAATCGCCTCCGCGATTATTTGTGTATATATATATATATATATATATATATATATATATATATATATATATATATATATATATAAGCAAACAACCACAGGGAAAAGGAAACACAAAGTCCGAGCGCTTTCGTGATA
>JAJOZX010001798.1:695000-707500 GCA_023014485.1 Bathynomus jamesi | reverse complement strand
AACCAATGCTAGTGCACGTGGCTTGCCTTGTTTGTTTCCCGAATCTATTACTAAACGAGTTTTCATAAGGTTGAAATTCCCTTGGTTTGCCTTTTTTGTTTTTCAAATCTATCAGAAACGTGGTTTCATAAGGTTCATTTTCCCTTCCTTCGGGGGATCAAGTAGACTGTGGTCACCCACGTGGGAAAAAGGAAAAACAAAGAAAAAAGTCGATCGAATAGCGGACAGATAACTCTTATTAAATCTTTTTCTTTCACAGGTCTTTCGTCGGTAGCTTAATTATATATTCATTTAGCATAAATTTGTGTTACAAGAAACTGTTTCTGCGTTTCAAGAACATTTTTGCGGGTTTGCGCAGGGACGGCACAATAAGCACGCGGTAGATCTACGTTGTAATTCATTAATTTCCAAACGCTCGTTTTTTGTTTTTTGTTTTAACTAATTAAGAGCATGGCACCCCCGTCAAGTACTTGCAGTCGCTGTGAAGGGAAATTTTCCGCTTACGCGTTTACAATGGCTAATAATAATGAACAGTTAGTTTGCAGGTGGTGCTCAAGCATGGAAGTCCTGAGGAACGAGTTAGAACGTGAGAGGGAGGCCAGAGTGAGGCTTAAAGACAGCATGATGCTCCTGACGGCAAAATTAGAATCCCTTGAGACTCCAGTTACGACCCCTCCTGCCTCGGTTTCTACTAATAATATAAATAGTACTAATAGCCCTCTCTCTTCCCCTAGTTCCCAACCCTTCGTTCGAGTGCATAATGGAGCCCCATTGAGAAAAACTAAGACTTGTCTACACTCGTTGGCGATTCCATTGTTCGAGGGCAGCTCGAGGAATTCTGTGGGAGAAACCCTCGTCGTAGGCGCCGTTACTGTTACCCTGGTGCAAGGGTGGAGGATATAACTAAGTGTTGACCATTGTACAGACGGTACCTCTGAGGACACAACGTATGTTATTCATGTCGGTACTAATAACGTTTTAAATTCTAGATCGGAAGAACTGCTGGCTAGGTACAGGCAAAGGTGGGCACCCGGGCCTCAAAAAGGACCGACGGTCCCGGTCCCGGTCCTTTCTAAAGATAGGACCTAGGAACGACTCGGTCCTCGGTCCTTATATATAATATAAGTGAAAAATTTGATTAAAAAAATGAAATTAAAGACACCGGAAATCTTTAATTTTATTAACGTAAATTATAATTAATACAATACATAAATGATGAAAAAAAGTTAAGTTAAATGCTTGAGTTTCCCTTCAAGAAGACACTAGCATTTCAAAATGGCTGTCACTGAGCCCTGACCTTTTCGGCTTGAGGACGTCCTTCCCCAAAGAGAAGAGCCTCTCCACGGCGGCACTGGATGGTGCCAGGTGTTGAAACAAGTTTCAGTTCAGTCTCAGTCTCTTTCTGAGTCTTCTGGAGGAAACGATCCATCTTCTTTAGAACTTCAAATAATCACTAAACACACTAAAATCACTAAAAAAGACCGTCCGGAATTGCTTAAAAATGGACCGTCGCTCCTCATTTCGGTCCTCACTGAGAAAAGGACCTACTTTCCCGCTAATGGACCGAGTTCCTGGAATTCGGTCCTTTTGGAACTCGGTCCTGCCCACCTTTGGGTACAGGGACTTACTAGAGCGATTAAAGGAAAAAACTAATAACATTGTTTTAACAGGTATACTTCCTCGAATTATCCAACGTAATGATTTCTACAGCAAGGCGACCTATACTAACAATAACCTAAAGTCTCTTTTCCAACAGGAAGGAGTGCATTTTGCGAATATTTGGAACAGTTTCTACGGCAGGAAGGACTTGTTCCTCGGAGATGGACTTCATCTTAATGACGTTGGAGCTGCGCATTTAGGAAGACTATTTCATAATACTGTCTCTTCTTTTCAGGCTACCGTAACTCGAACGGTCCCAGCGTAATATCGACAAATTTCCCCTGCTGCGCTCACGAAGGTGTCGCAATTACAAACAATTTGAAGGTTCTATCCTTAAATACTCGTAGCCTACGACATAAAATAAACGAATTTTTTCTTTAATTGCTTTCAAAGACTATGATTTAATTGCGATAAATGAATCGTGGCTTAGCACTGAAACACGTGACTTTGTAGGAGTATCAAATTAGAGGTTATAGACTTTTTGTTAAAAACAGAATAGGTAGGCGAGGAGGCGGTGTTATGTTGTATATCAAAGATAATATTGCGAACGTTATAGAAGTAAAGCACACAATTCCAGAACCGATAGATTCGACTATAGCAGAACTTAAATTGAACGATTTCAAACTTCTTGTTGCGGTTATATATAGGCCCCCTAATCAAACGGCTGATACGGACGAAGCGTTATATCGTGAACTAAAGAGAATAATCGGTAGTGAGCAGGCTTTAGTTATGGGTGACTTTAATTGCATCAACGTGAATTACGATACAATGCAGGCAGATGCGGAAGGTAATCGTTTAGTTAATTTTCTCGAGAATAGCTTTCTTATTCAAAAGGTTGGGAACCTACGAGGTTGGACAGTATTTTAGATTTAGTAATAACTACGGATGATAGGCTAATTACTGATCTTCAAGTAATAGAACCGTTAAGCAATAGCGATCACAATATGGTAGAGTTTGTCCTCTCAGTAAGTCACTCGAAACCAGCTAACTCGACTAAAATTCCTAACTTCCAGCACGCAGACTTTTGGAAATTTCGAAATAAATTGTCACACGTCAATTGGGAAAACGTAATGGGGATCTTCAACGCAAAACTAATGTGGGAATCGTTTGAAACAGTATTTAGGACTATAAATGAGGAATGTGTACCGTACAAAATTAAGCGTGCGAAAGTAAATAACAAGCCCTTGTGGTTTACTTCTAGAATAGGAGACATTATAAAGAGTAGAGATAGGGCTTATAGGCTACATAAGTGCGATAAAGACAATTTGTGGTTACAAAACAACTACATATATCTAAGGCGTGAATCGAAAAGTGTAATAAAAAAGTCCAAGCGCGAATTTGAAAACTCTATAGCTCGTGACGGTAAAGAAAACCCCAAGCGATTCTTTCAATAAGTCAACAATAGAAATCCAGAAAAAAGTGTCTTGGGGCCGTTGAAAAATGTTAACGGAGATCTAGTTTCTGAAAACAAAGAAATGGCTACCTTGCTAAACGAATTTTTTACGTCAGTTTTTACTATAGAAGATGTAACGAATATCCCTACTGTCATAGACATAACACCTTTTGATAATGGTAATATTATGCGTAATATTGTGGTTAGTGAAGGGGAAGTAATGCGCTATATTGCCTATATTGATAAAATGAAAACACGTAAATCACCGGTGCCGGATTCCATATATCCCATACAACTAAAAGGATTAAAATATAGCATTGTTGTGCCGCTAACAAATATATTTAATAAGTATTTCTGAGGGGTGCGTACCAGGTAATTTCGTTAGCATACGTAACACCTATCTTTAAGAAAGGCGATAAAGGTGCGGCGAGAAATTATAGGCCAATCAGTTTAACGTTTGTTGTAGGTAAGCTACTGGAATCAATAAATAGGGATCGTATAGTCGAACACTTAGAATTGCATAACTTAGTTAGAAATACGCAGCACGGTTTTAGGTGAAACAAATCTTGCTTAATTAATCTTTTAGAATTTTTTCAAAGCGTGGTTCACGTTTACGATAGTCATCGGGCGGTTGATGTAGTGTATTTAGATTTTCAAAAAGCGTTTGACACCGTACCGCACAAAAGACTCATTGAGAAAACTAAGGCTCATGGAATCAGGGGGTAGTAATAAATTGGATAGAAGAGTGGTTGCAAGGTAGGAAACAGAGGGTGGTCGTTGATGGAGCGGAGTCGTGTTGGGCTAATGTAGCTAGTGGCGTTCCTCATGGTTCTGTATTGGGCCCCTTGCTTCTTCTTATATATACAGAGATGTAAGAAGTAAATAGACAGCCCAGATTTTGCTGTAACAATTTGGCGTAAAAGATTCAACAATTCTGATCGTGTTGCTGGTTTTTGGGGCTTTTTACGTAAAGTCTTGTCTAGTATTGCCCACACGTGTTCTATGGGGTTCATGTCAGGGGACTGACTCGGCCAAGGAAGTCGTTTGATACCATTTCGCTCCTCCCATTCTTTCGTCTTTTTTGCTGTGTGGCATGGGGCTCCATCTTCCATGAACAGGCAGCTGTCTTTTTCAATTTGACCACTTGAGAATATTGGCATAAGTCCTTCTTCAAGGATAGAAATGTAGGAAACGAATATTAGTCATAATAATGTCAAAAAAATTGGATGCATACATTTTACCATAAAATTAAGGGTGTCTATTTACTTCTTGCATGACTCTGTATTAACGATTTAGATGTCGGCTTAGTCAGTACAGTTTCAAAGTTTGCGGATGACACGAAGCTGGGTGATAAGGCGATTAATGACGAAGATAGAGGTATAACCCAGGAAGATCTGAATAAAATCGTTGATTGGTCAATCACATGGCAAATGAGATTTAACGTTGATAAGTGCAAAATTTTACTTATAGGTTCGGGAAAGAATTAACAAGCGTAGAACAGGAAAAAGATTTAGGAGTTATAGTCACTGGTGACTTAAAAGTAGCGAAACAAAGTACAGCAGCGGTCAATAAAGCGAACAAAGTGTTAGGTTTTATAGTTCGGAATTTTGAGTATAAATCGCGCGATATTATAGTTCCTCTTTATAAATCATAGTTAGACCCCATTTGGAGTACGCGATCCAATTTTGGAATCCGCATATGCAACTAAGATGATTCCGTCGCTTAGGTCAAAGTCGTACGAGGATAGGCTTGAAGAGCTAAAATTGACTACACTCGAGACTAGGAGGCTAATTGGTGATGCAATCCAGGTTTTCAAAATTATGAATGGGTTCGATAACATAGACAGAGATAGCTTTTTCAAAATATCTCAATATAATAGGACTAGAAATAACGGGTTAAGTTGACAAGAGAAGGTTCGAGACAGCAGTTGCGAAAAACTTTTTTACGCATAGAATAGTAAATAGGTGGAATAGTTTGCCGGTAGAAGTAATTAGTAGCACGTCTATAAACATGTTTAAAAATCGATTAGACGCATATGTTGATAGATTGGGTATAGTTTAAGGTAGTAAAATTAAGGCTTTGTGGTTCGGAACCCACGTAAAATTGTAGGTCCCCTCCGCCACCACGGAGGACATACACAATTACGAACACAGTTAGGTAGACCAGCCATGAGTGGATCCTAGGGTCTTTGTTGGTCTGAAACATTATATATATGTAGGTATATATATATATATATATATATATATGTGTGTGTGTGTGTATATATATATATATATGTGTGTGTGTTTATATGTATGTATGTGTGTTATATATATATATATATGTATGTGTGTGTGTTTATATATATGTGTGTGTGTGTGTGTGTGTGTGTGTTTATATATATGTGTGTGTATATATATGTGTGTGTGTGTGTGTATATATATATATGTATGTGTGTATATATATATATGTATGTGTGTATATATATATATATATATGTGTGTGTATGTGTATATATATATGTGTGTGTATATATATGTACGTGTGTGTGTGTATATATATATATATGTGTGTGTGTGTGTGTGTATATATATATATTATGTGTGTGTGTGTGTGTGTATATAGTATATATATATATATATATATATATATATATATATATGTGTGTGTGTCCCCGCAAGGGGGTTCTAAGCTCGTGCTCTTGAGTGCTCTTTGTGCTCGTTTGTACGTGCTTGTTCCTGGAGGTTTCACGTGCGCCCTCCCGGCCCTAGCACCCAAGGATGATGGGGCTCGACCCTGCAGTCCTTGTCATCCTTGGTCTTTTTCCACTTCGACTGTCCCCTCTACCCTTTCTTTTTCCTCTGTCTTTCCTCTCACTTTTTCTTTGTTTTTCCGCCGAGATATGCCCTTTTAAATAGAGGCGAATCGGTTCTTCCCGAACTTAAAAAAAAAAAAAATGTGTGTGTGTATATATATATATATATATGTATGTGTGTGTGTGTATATATATATGTTATGTTATGTTTCAGACCAACAAAGACCCTAGGATCCACTCATGGCTGGTCTATCTGTGTGCATGTCCTCTGTGGTGGCGGAGGGGACCTACAATTTTATGTGGGTTCCGAACCACAAGAAAATAAGATATTTTTATAGTGGGCACACTAGGGGCCACTTCGGCCCAGGGCCGTAACTAGGGTTTAGATATTAGTGAGGTCCAGATTTTTTTCGAGCGCGGCGGGACGAGCAAAATTCAGACCAAAATGACATCTACAAACACAACCCAAGCTATACACAAAACACAAAACGCTCGACGCTCCCTCTTTTCAAAAGAAAAGCGGTAATATGCGTTTCATACACGGAGAACGGTTCAGTCTCTTTTTTTTTTTTTTTAGGAAATAATTACCGAGGTCCGGACCTCGGTGACCTCATAGGTAGTTACGGCCATGCTTCGGCCCATCGAGGTGGCTCCACTATGTAAAAATTGCCTGTACATTGGCGACGATCAATTTTTACAAAACTAAATAATTATCAATTTAAAACTAATTAATTATCAATTTAAAGCTTAAGATAGAATCTCTGGATCCAGAGGATCAAGTCATAATAGACTACTATCCGCAAATATGTTACACTCTATATCTATTTATAACCGACATGCAAATATCAATTTCATTACGGTATCCATCAATATCAGTACCTTGCCAACCAAAAATAAGTCACGGTCCATATCAATTGCAGACCAAGTCACAATTTACAACCTTATACATTACAATATATATATTTAGGAGGAAAAGTGTAGGTGTGGCTGTAAAGACTGTACAGTCATGTAGAAATGTGTGTGCACCCATTTTGGGTCTCCCATTAAAAGGTGTTTGTAGGGCAAGTGAAGATCATGAGTTTTCAATAACTCACAGTACTACGGGGGGCACCGCTCGGCAGAGGAATCTCTTTAAATGGGGTGTGTAAGGACAGAGAGTATCCCCTAACCGAAGATGCTGCCTCCCTATATCCCACAACACTTGTAAAACTGTTTTCTTAAATTTGTTGTACATCTTGGCTTAAGTAATTTCATACTATGACCTCTAGTCTGGTTATTGTGATCTTTAATGAAAAGAGAATAAAAATCTGTCTTATCCAACCCTTAATTTTGCTACCTTAAACTATACTCAATCTATCAACATATGCGTCTAATCGATTTTTAAACATGTTTATAGACGTGCTACTAATTACTTCTACCGGCAAACTATTCCAGCTATTTACTATTCTATGCGTAAAAAAGTTTTTGGCAACTGCTGTCTCGAACCTTTTACTTGTCAACTTACACCCGTTATTTCTAGTCCTATTATTATATTGAGATATTTCGAAAAAGCTATCTCTGTCTACGTTATCGAACCCATTCATAATTTTGAAAGCCTGGATTGCATCACCCCTTAGCCTCCTAGTCTCGAGTGTAGTCAATTTTAACTCTTTAAGTCTATCCTCGTACGACTTTGACCTAAGCAACAGAATCATCTTAGTTGCTCGTCTTTGAACTCTTTCGATTTTGTCTATATCTTTGCGCATATGCGGATTCCAAAATTGGATCGCGTACTCCAAATGGGGTCTAACTAATGATTTATAAAGAGGAACTATAATATCGCGCGATTTGTACTAAAAAATTCCGAGCTATAAAACCTAACTTTGTTCGCTTTATTGACCGCTGCTGTACTTTGTTTCGCTACTTTTAAATTACTAGTGACTATAACTCCTAAATCTTTTTCCTGCTATACGCTTATCAACTCTTTCCCTGACATACTATACACAAAATTACCGTTACGCGAACCTATATGTAAAATTTTGCACTTATCGACGTTAAATCTCATTTGCCATGTGACTGACCAATCGACGATTTTATTCAGATCATTCTGGATTTTACCTCTATCTTCGTCATTAATCGCCCTACCACCCAGCTCCGTGTCATCCGCAAACTTTGAAACTGTACTGACTAGGCCGACATCTAAATCGTTAATATATACGGGGCTCCAGTAAACCTTAGCCCCCCCGCCCATCGCCTAAACCATTAGAGGTACAATAAAACTAAACATACCTTACAAAAGAGAATTTAATCCTGCATTTAATGAGAAACAATTAGAACTTGGTGTTCCCGCCATTGGCTTCCAAGACAGCCTGAATTCACTTTGGGTAGCTTGCCAAAAGTGACGTGAATAGATCTTGATCGTTATGTAAATTTGCTAAAACAGTTTCAATGTGTTGCGTCATTGTATCCTTCGAAAATCGGTTTGCTGCTGGTTCTTGAAACAAGAGACATTCAACCTTGTCCTTTATAACTGATCCAATGTGTTCACAGTCGTTCAGGTCAGGAGAATTTCCTGGCCATTCTTCATTTCCAAAGAAATCGATTTCATGGTTCCGCAACAACTGTTGAGTGGCTAATGCCTTAAAGCAGAGGGCCTTATCGTGCAGAAGTGTGATCTGATCGACATCCGTAACATTGTTTGGGTTTCGTAGAAAAGGAATGACATGCTGGGATAGAATAATATCACGAAAATACTGTCCATCCCAACTCTGACCATTTGGCTTCAGCACCCACATGAGCTTCTTTGCAGTGAACAAAACAAACACACCAACACAGTCGACTTTTTAATAATTCGCGATAATGTTCATTGTCATCGATTTCATCTGGTGGTGTGGCCCACACTCGATCATTTTAGTAGTTAGGCCGACGTGTTACGTAAACAAAAGATTCATCGGAGACAGCTAAATGCATGAAATCATCCACATCCCAATCTTCAAGATAATGGGCAAACCACATTCTGTCATCGATGTTAAGTTGAGTTTTTCTTGGCTTTGGAAGTTCATGCCAAGGCTTTAAACCTTGCCTATGACGGTACAGTCGAATGATCTCGCCACTAACGATCTTTCCTCTCAACAATTCGATCTCTCTAGAAAGTTTAGCACAGCTGTTTTTCCGCTTACGCGTACCGCTTTCAATGATGTCCTTTGTTTCCTGAGAGAGTGGCAAATTTGGGCGCACAGATTTGGTTGTATCCATTTCACATTCATCCAAAGTTTTATTTCAATTTCTTTTGACGAAGTTCTCACTTCTTCGCAACTTTTTGGCAACCCATGAACGTGTTATAAAGGTGGCTCCAGCATCACGAGCTTCCCGAAATGTTATTAATCGTATGCGATCTATCATACGTTGCCTCTCCGAATCACCAATTAATTGAGAAGCCATTATATTATTACTTTATCAGATAGAGTAATTTTAATACCTGCAATAAATAATTTTATATACTTTTATAATCACTAAAAACTATTTCGATATAAATAAACATGTAAGCTGCAAATGGGGGGGGGCTAAGGTTTTTTGGAACCCCTTATAAGAAAAAGCAAGGGGCCCAATACAGAACCCTGAGGAACGCCACTCGCTACATCAGCCCAACACGACTCCGCTCCATCAACGACCACCCTCTGTTTCCTACCTCGCAACCACTCTTCTAACCAATTTATTACTACACCCCTGATTCCATGAGCCTTAGTTTTCTCAATGAGTCTTTTGTGCGGTACGGTGTCAAACGCTTTTTGAAAATCTAAATACACTACATCAACCGCCCGATGACTATCGTAAACGTCGACAACGCTTTGAAAAAATTCTAAAAGATTAGTTAAGCAAGATTTGTTTCGCCTAAAACCGTGCTGCGTATTTCTGAGTTATGCAATTCTAAGTGTTCGACTATACGCTCCCTAATTATTGATTCCAGTAGCTTACCTACAACAGACGTTAAACTGATTGGCCTATAATTTCCCGCCGCACTTTTATCGCCTTTCTTAAAGATAGGTGTTACGTTTGCTAACTTGAAATTATCTGGTACGCACCCCTCAGAAATAGACGCATTAAAAATCTTTGTTAGCGGCTCAACAATGCTATCTTTCAATTCTTTTAGTTGTATGGGATATATGGAATACGGCCCCGGTGATTTACGCGTTTTCATTTTATCAATATAGCGCATTACTTCCCCTTCACTAACCACAATATTATCCAAAATATTACCTTTATCAAAGGGTATAATGTCTATGACCGTAGGGATATTCGTTACACCTATAGTAAAAACTGACGTAAAGAATTCGTTTAGCAAGGTAGCCCATTTCCTTGTTTTCAGAAACTAAATCTCCGTTAACATTTTTCAACGGCCCCAAGACACTTTCTACTGGATTTCTATTGTTGACTTATTGAAAGAATCGCTTGGGGTTTTCTTTACCGTCACGAGCTATGTAGATTTCAAATTCGCGCTTGGACACTTTTATTACACTTTTCGCTTCACGCCTTAGAGATATGTAGTTGTTTCGTAACCACAAATTGTCTTTATCGCACTTATGTAGCCTATAAACCCTATCCCTACTCTTTATAATATCTCCTACTCTAGAAGTAAACCACAGGGGCTTCTTGTTTACTTTCGCACGCTTAATTTTGTACGGTACACATTCCTCATTTATAGTCCTAAATAGTTTCAAACGATTCCCACATTAGTTTTGCGTTGGAGTTCCCCATTACGTTTTCCCAATTGACGTGTGACAATTTATTTCGAAATTTCCAAAAGTCTGCGTGCTGGAAGTTAGGAATTTTAGTCGAGTTAGTTGGTTTCGAGTGACTTACTGAGAGGACACACACTACCATATTGTGATCGCTATTGCTTAACGGTTCTATTACTTGAAGATCAGTAATTAGCCTATCATCCGTAGTTATTACTAAATCTAAAATACTGTCCAACCTCGTAGGTTCCCCAACCTTTTGAATAAGAAAGCTATCCTCGAGAAAATGAACTAAACAATTACCTTCCGCGTCTCCCTGCATTGTATCGTAATTCACGTTGGCGCAATTAAAGTCACCCATAACTAAAGCCTGCTCACTACCTATTATTCTCTTTAGTTCACGATATAACGCTTCGTCCGTATCAGCTGTTTGATTAGGGGGCCTATATATAACCGCAACAAGAAGTTTGAAATCGTTCAATTTAAGTTCTGCTATAGTCGAATCTAATGGTTCTGGAATTGTGTGCTTTACTTCTATAACGTTCGCAATATTATCTTTGATATACAACATAACACCGCCTCCTCGCCTACCTATTCTGTTTTTAACAAAAAGTCTATAACCCCTAATTTGATACACCCCTATACAAAGTCACGTGTTTCAGTGCTAAGTCACGATTCATTTATCGCAATTAAATCATAGTCTTTACAAGCAATTAAAGAAAAAAATTCGTTTCTTTTATTTCGTAGGCTACGAGTATTTAAGGATAGAACCTTCAGATTGTTTGTAATTGCGACACCTTCGCGAGCGCAGAAGAAATTCGTGGAATTTTCGCTGGGACCGTTCGAGTTACGGTAGCCTGAAAAGAAGAGACTATTATGAAAGTCTTCCTAAACGCGCAGCTCCAACGTCATTAAGATGAAGTCCATCTCCGAGGAACAAGTCCCTGCTGCCGTAGAAACTGTTCCAAAAATTCTCAAAATGCACTCCTTCCTGTTGGCAAAGAGACTTTAGATTATTGTTAGTATAGGTCGCCTTGCTGTAGAAATCGTTACGTTGGATAATTCGAGGAAGTATACCTGTTAAAACAATATTATTAGTTTTTTCCTTTAATCGCTCTAGTAAGTCCCTGTACCTAGCCAGCAGTTCTTCCTATCTAGAATTTAAAACGTTATTAGTACCGACATGAATAACATACGTTGTGTCTTCGGAGGTACCGTCTGTAAATTGGTCAACACTATTAGTTATATCCTCCACCCTTGCACCAGGGTAGCAGTAACGGCGCCTACGACGAGGGTTTCTCCCACAGAATTCCTCGAGCTGCCCTCGAACAATGGAATCGCCAACGAGTCATATTTCCGGTTCATCAGCATCTTCAAAACCTAAAACAGAAAACTTAGTTTGTTATTACTGGTAGACAAGTCTTAGGTTTTCTCAATGAGGCTCCATTACGCACTCGAACGAAGGGTTGGGAACTAGGGGAAGAGAGAGGGCTATTAGTACTATTTATATTATTAGCAAAAACTGAGGCAGGAGGGGTCGTAACTGGAGTCTCAAGGATTCTAATTTTGCCGTCAGGAGCATCACGCTTTCTTCAAGCCTAACTCTGGCCTCCCTCTCACGTTCTAACTCGTTCCTCAGCACTTCCATGCTTGAGCACCACCTGCAAACTAACTGTTCATTATTAATAGCTAAAGTAAACGCGTAAGCGGCAAATTTCCCTTCACAGCGACTGCAAGTACTTGACGGGGGTGCCATGCTCTTAATTAGTAAAAAAAAAAAAAAGAGCGCTTGGAAATTAATAAATTACAACGTAGGTCTACCGCGTGCTTATTGCGACGTCACCTGAGCAAACCCGCAAAAATGTTCCTGAAACGCAGAAACAAATTCTTAACACAAATTTATACTAAATGAATATATAATTAAGCTACCGACGAAAGG
>JAJOZX010001798.1:680000-690000 GCA_023014485.1 Bathynomus jamesi | reverse complement strand
CCTGTGGATTCACTTATTTTTCTTTGACTCAGTCCCTCACCATGAAAATGTATTTTATATCTAATCTCATCAGAAATTGTACGTTTCGTCAATTCTTAAGCCTGTGAAAGAAAAAAACAGCATGAATTAGGATTATAATGAGAAACGTTTTGGATAAATTTGTTTTTCAGAATTTAAGTTAAATATGTCAATACTTTTCATTGTAAATATTGATATAGCAATAGCTTCGGAGCATTTACTGCAGATCCATCATTAATAGTTCGCTAGATCTTTAAACACATGCGTTATAAGTAATATAATGAATCAACCCTCAAGTCCATTTTATGTAGACTAGAGGGTCATCCAGCTTATACAACTTTATACACTTAAGTAATAACGTAGTCATACATTAATATGAACCAGAAGTTCTAGTTAATGTGTATTTTAGTATCAAAACCAATTTTCATACGACAGATTATGCAATAGTTATCAGATCGACAATGGGCTGACTTTTGCACGGTACTGTATATATATATATATATATATATTATGCGCCTTGGTGGTGTAGTGGTTATCGTCGCTGACTACAAATCCATCGGACACCCGGGTTCGAGACCCGGTGACGGCAGCCGGCACGCAGCAAAACTCAGCTGTTCATCCTTCCACACTAAAGAAAGTGGTTGGTAGATAAATGGGTACCATGGGTGGTCTAGTGGTTAAGACGCTGGGCTGCTGGTGGAGCGTGGTTCGGATTCCACGTTAAACTGTAGGTTTAAGGTGGAGTGAAAAGCTTGACCTTCGTCAGGTCAGAATGAACAATTCGGGCGGAAGCTAACCAAAGTTAATAAAATTTCCAAAGGTGTGTGTGTGTGTGTGTGTGTGTGTATATATATATATATATGGGATGAATTTCACAATTAAACAAGTGAAATGAATGAATGATGCAAACCTACAAGGAAAAACAAAAATGATTCCAAGGCCTTTCGTATCTATTCGTGTATAATACTGTTAAATCACGCCTAATAAAGAATAGCCCGGATAATGTGGTTGGTTGTGTGTATTCGATCGGATGTACACAATGTGACTCAGTATATATAGGTCAAACGGGTAAAACGTTAGATATTACAGTAAAACAGCACAAATATGCGATAGAACAGCAAATAATTCTAATGCATTGTTTAACCATATGTATAGATGTAATCATAGTATAAAGTGGACAGTTCTAAAACGCTCGTTAAAAACATATAATTGAAAGGAATATTCTAGAATGTGCATTTATCCATTTAAAAAATAATTTCAATAACAGTGCGGGAATATATAAAATTGACAATATCCTGTTAAAATACCTTTTGCCTCTAATCAACTCTTGTTAATCATGTGCTAATCTTTTTTTTCTTCTCTCCCGCTTGTATATTTTTTGCCATCTCGCCTTCTCCTTTCATTCCCTGACGAGGTGTACTTCTGAATACACGAAAGGCCTTGGGATCATTTTTCTTTTTCTTGTGGTTTGCATCATATATATATATATATATATATATATATATATATATATATATTATATATATATATATCATCTCGCCAAAATATTTAAAAGAATAGTCAGGAAGAAAATATACGACATTTTAGAGACACATGGAAAATTGAATGACAACCAGCGCAGATTCCGATCATGAAGATCGTGCCTATCACAACTAATAGAGTACTACAACAATATCATAGACGCACTTGAGAGAAATGATAACTATGATATAATATACACGGATTTTGTTAAAGTATTCAATAAGTGTGATCATGAAAAAATAGCACATAAAATGAAGTCATGGAAATAACAGGTAAAGTGGCAAATGGATCTACAACTTCCTCAGGGAACGGCAGCAAGCCGTAAACACCCAAGGTATATCATCATTAGGATCGGAAGTATGCAGCTCAGTTCCACAAAGAACAGTAGTAACCCCATTCCTATTCATTATCTTTGTGACTGACATGGACAGTGAAGTAGACTACAACATCCAAACAACACTGGAAAATAGGAAAGGTAGATTGTGTAGTGTTCCCAAACTAAAGGCCCGACAAGGAACACCCTCAACACAACGAAAATAGCTTGGTTTTCAGGGGACCAAGACTTTTTAACCAGCTTCCAAACGACCTCACGAACATCACAGGTGTCAAAATTGAAATCTTTAAAAGAAGACTAGATGCATGACTCAGGACGGTACCAGATGAACCGGGTGTGCGTGTCTATGTGCGATGGAGATCGCAAGAAAGCAATCCTCTTCTCCATCAGGCCAAGTCAAGCAAGTGGGACCACCAGCTTGACCTTCGTGTGAAGAGAGACCGATGCACGGAACTTTTACCTGGTTTACCAGGTGTGTGTGTGATATATATATATATATATATATATATGATATATTCATATATATATATATATATATATATATATATATATATATATATAGTTGTTTTCCACTTGGCTTCCGTTTTCGTGCTGAGAGTATGGTTTGCACGCCTCATCACTCTGAAATTTCAAACGTCTTATAAAATATAATTTCGGAGGCATTTTCTTTTAAATAAGATTTATTAATTATTATTTAAGAATAAAAATTTAATTGTGGTCTTGACCCCTATCATGCTCATTATATATATAACACGCGTGACCACGCGTGCTTTTTGTATGAAAAGATTTTTCTCCTCTGGATTCGAACCCGGAACCTATTGAGTAGAAGCTCTACCACCACATAACAACGGGATAAAAATTAATACAACTTGTCATATATTTAAACAACCGAGGAAACGCATGACGACTGTCGCCTCCAGAGGTATTTTACCTGTTAACCCTTCCGCAGTCGAGGTAATGGCAGCATTTAAATATGTTTTAACATTGCGGTTCTGTAGATTTTGTTTCATATGAAAACCACCCGTGCTCATGCGTGTTATTCCATCTGTGGAACCCCAGTGTTAAACCAGTGTTTTTTGAATTAAAACCTGCCATTACCTCGAATGCAGGAGGGTTAACAGGTAAAATACTTCTGGAAGCGAAGGCGTTGCGCGTTTTATCGGTTGTTGAAATATGTCAGGTTGTTAATTTTTATCCCAGTTTAGAGTGGTGGTCGCGCTCGTGACTACTACTCAAGAGGTCTTGGATTGGAATCCTGCTATGGGTAATTCTGTTTCATTGAATCAACTCTGGGCCAACAAAAAAATAGAATACTGTCTCAAATGCGCTCATGACCTTGATAATACCTTCAAGTTATATGCTTTTATGACGAATATCAAGTATCTGTGACGTCATTATGATAAGACCCTGTGTGTGTCAGTTTTGAAAAAGTTAAAATATAGCAAAAATCTTGTTAAATAGTGAGAAGTTAACGTATAGCGAGTCTAGAGCATGGCTAATTAATCATTTTTAGGAAAAAGTGATGAAGGATGAAATTTTCTAATTAATTAATGACTAAGTGATTAAAAATTATTAAAAATTAAATCCTTCTGAAAAGAGTAAGAAAGAGCTTTATTGTTTCTGTTGCGTGAGATAAGACCGAATAAAACATTTTGCTCAAACATTTAGTTTGCTTTAATTCAAGAAATCAGGCATGGGCGGATTAGACAGTTTATACATGCAAAAAAGGTGACAAATTCAAATGATACATTACAAAATTTAAGGTAAAATGATGGTGAAATTATGAGGAAAATTAATCATTTCCCACCATTAAATTTTTTTTTCCGATTAATTAATGATTAAATTAAAAAAATTATTAACTGATTAATCACAACCATGCCCTAATAGCGACACACCGAAATATTAGAATACCTTATTAGGTGTTAAAAAAAAAGAATAAATTCATTGTTTATTGAGTACTGACAATACAGTATATTAAACTTTTATCAAAGACGTCTTAACTTTGCGTCTTAGTATTTAGTTGGTCCACCCTTAACCCTGATTACGGCCTCCAACCGATGTGACATCGAGTCGACAAGCCTCTTGTATTCTTCTCGCTTTTGGACATTCTGTTTAGCAATATTCCAAAGATTTTCTATCGGATTATGATCGGGAGAGTTAGCTGGCCATGGTGGTACTTCAGTTTCACGAGCATCAAACCACGTTGATGTTGCACGAACTGCATGAGCTGGAGCCAGGTCATGTTGAAAAATAAATGGTTCGTCTCCCTACAGCTGTTTTGCAAACTCTAGTATGAAGAATTCTAAGATTTCTTGATAAACGTGACTATTGACAGTTCTATTTACAAATGCGAGTGACCTCACACAATTTGCACTGAAATTTACACGTAACCTTGGACAGCTAATTCTCCCAATCTTAATCCGATAGAAAATCTTCGGAATATTACTAAAAGTCCAAAAGCGTAAACCAGGAACACTTAGTGAACTGAAGGTGTTTGATGACAACCTGGCAAACGATAACTACAGAACAATGCGAGAGGCTCGTCGACTCGATGCCACGTCGACTGGAGCCGGTAATCAGGGTTAAGGGTGGACCAACTAAATACTAAGAAGCAGAGTTAAAAAGTCTTTGAAAAAGGTTTAGTATATTGGCAGTACTCAGTAAACATAATTAATTTATTCTATTTTTTCATAACACCTGATAAGATATTCTAATATTTTGGTAGGTCGCTGTGCATTAACTTTTCACCATTTATTAAGGGTTTTGCTATATTTTAAATTTTTTTTCAAATCGGCACAGAGAGGCATCTTTTTATCATAATGACGTCAGAGATACTCCGTATTCCTCATGAAGGTGTGTAACTTGAAGGTATTATCAAGGTCATGAGCGCATTTGAGTGTATTCTATTTTTTTTGGTCTGGAGTTATATAAGGGTGATCCAGAGAAATGGGACCCAAAAGAAACCCCTGTAACTCTTAAAGTATAAGTCCTTTTATAAAATCATACGCATCATTCGAAAGAGGATAGTTACAAGTTTGTACAGGATTGTATAGGTTTTGACAATAGAAGACAAGATAAGATACAAAACAAAATAAAAGTGTTAGTTAAAACTAACCCTTCAAGATGACTGCATGGACTGTGGAACAGCTGCGTTTCATAACTGAGCAATATTATGAGCATGGAAGAAGTGTAGTTTCAGCTCAAAGATTTTGACATCTGAAATTTGTCTTGAAAATCTTTGAGCTGAAACTACACTTCTTCCATGCTCATAATATTGCTCAGTTATGAAACGCAGCTGTTCCACAGTCCATGCAGTCATCTTGAAGGGTTAGTTTTAACTAACACTTTTATTTTGTTTGTATCTTATCTTGTCTTGTATTGTCAAAACTATACAATCCTGTACAAACTTGTAACTATCCTCTTTCGAATGAGCGTATAATTTTATAAAGGACTTATACTTTAAGAGTTACAGGGGTTTCTTTTGGGTCCCATTTCTCTGGATCACCCTTTATATACGAGAGAGAGAGAGAGAGAGAGAGAGAGAGGGGGGAGGGGGATCTTTTTCATTATTGAACCTCTAACCAAAAAATGAAATCGCATTCAGAAATGAAACTTTTTAAATTAAAATTTTAACAAGAAAGTAATAATGCAAATAACCGCTTTCCCTTCACCTATCTCTTAACTCCCCCCCCCCCCCCACTTCCACGAAAAAAAAAAAATTCCTCCAGCCCGATTTGGGGCTGAAATGGGAACTTTTGCTCCATTTGAAACGTGAGAAAGAGATCCAATTTTAGAGAAAAGCGTGAAATAAATTGAAGGCGTCACCTGAATCCAGTTGTGTACAGGTAGTCACTTTCTCATATGCTTCAACCATAATTAACATTTCATATTTACAAACATTGTGTGTGTGTGTGTGTGTGTGTGTGTGTACATTTTGTCACGAGAAAATTATTTAAAGTTAATTTTTTAAAGTTTGTATCAATTTGTAAGCAGCAACTTTACTACACACACACACACACACACACACACACACACACACACACACCAATTGCTTATCGAAGACTATTTTTTCGCAGCTGTTCCAAAAATAGGCATGGCTAATAAAAACGTTTTAGCGGGGTTGAAGGGGGTGGGGGGTGTTATATCAAAGTCTATGATTGTGCAATGACAGTTTTATCGCGTTGCAAGTATCGGGTTTTGTGCTTTCTCAAGCAAATTTTAAAATGCAAGTGAATTTTGCTCTCTCTGAGATTAGTTCCTTCGGCTATGTTTTGTTTTTTGCTTGTTATAAAATAAAAGCATTTTCAAGAATGTTGTTATTTTTGATAAGTTTTATTCTTATACTTATGTTCTAATTTTAAAGGTATAATTTATCATTGTTTTTTGGGTCGTGTGGCTGTTATATACTTTTTGTTTGTGTGAGAAACTGGGGACGTACGCGTTAACACCCCTTCCTTCCTGCATATAAAAAAAAAATAATAATAATATTGGAGCCTCCCAAGCACGATTAAAAGACAGCGGCCCAGATTTGTAAAGGTCTCCCATATTTTTATTTGCCAAACTCGAAGATTCTTAAAATCTATTATATTTGGGGTTGTTGGAGATTTCGCAAAATGCGTTTATGTATAACCTTACCTTACCTTACACAACCTTACAAAGGTTCCGCGCGATGATTTCTCATTTCGCGAAGGTCAAGCTTGTCGCCCCTCCTTCGAGTTGGCCTGGTGAAGTAGTGAGTTGGATTCTTGCGCTCTCCACCTCACTAGCCAGGTACGCCCGGCTCATCGGGGATTGTTCTGAGCCAGGCGTCTAGTCTTCTTTTGAAGATTTCCACTGCAACTCTCCTTCGTGTTTCTTAGGTCTTTGGGCAACTGATTAAACAGTTTTTGGTCCTCTCACTACAAAACTATTTTCTTTCAGGGTTAAGGATGTTCCCTGTCTCGCCTTCAATTTGGGAATACGACACAGTCTACCGCTTCTACTTTCCATCGTTGTTTGGGGATTCAGAGTAAGATTAGGGACTAGTTTCTCCATTATTTTCCAAGTGTAAATAATGGTGTCTCTCTCTTCTCCTTTCCAGTGAATAATACGTCTAGTTCTCGTAACCTTTCCCAGTAATTTAGTTCTTTGCACCCATTGATCTTGGCTGTGAAGCTTCTTTGGATCCCCTCCTGCTGTCTAATGTCTTCTTTTTTATATGGGGAAGTTAGGACCGAGCAGTATTCTAATTTGGGTATGATCAAGGTTTTCAGTAGAGGAATCATTACATTCCTATCCCTTCGTTTAAAGGTTCTCAATATCTGACCCGTTATTCTCTTTGCTCTGTTTACTGCTATCTATTTTGTGTTTCAAATTTCGCATCATCTGTCATTACAACCCTTAAATCTTTTGCTCTGGAATTTCTCTGAATTTCCTGTCCATTTGGGGTATAATATTCCATGGACTTTAGGTCTTCTCTTTTTCCGTACCGTAATAGCTGAAATTTCTCGGTGTTAAACTTCATATTGTTGTCTTCAGTCCACTTGTAGATTTTGTTTGTCGGTTTGTAGAGATCCTATGTCTTCTGGGTTTCTTATTTTTCTACTGATCTTTGTGTCATCGCAAAGGATGTTACTGTACTGTCTCTGGTAACGTCCTCATCTATGTCAGTTAGCATGATTATGAAGAGTAGTGGAGCTAATACTGTTCCTTGTGGACTGAGCTGAGGACCTCTGATTCTGATGAGATACTCCTTGTACTGTAACGACTTACCGCCGCTCACTAAGGAAATTATATATCCATTTCCCTACTTTTCCTGTTATTCCCATATATTTCAGTTTATGTATTATGATTCCGTGGTCACACTTGTCGAACGCTTTAGCAAAGTCTGTGTATAATACATCATAGTTTTCATTACTTTCAAGTGAATTAATAATGTATATATCAATAATGTATATATATATATATATATAATTATATATATATATATTATATATATATATATATATATATATATATATAATATATATATATATATATATATGAGAGAGAGATAGAGAATTGAAGAGGGAAAGCAATACGATTCTAAATATATTCATTCAATAAATGTTATTACTGATCACTTTTATTATCCACTCAAAAAACCAAATTTTCTAATTATTTTTGTCAACTCTGTATATGTTACAGGGAATCTGCGTAACTATCTATGGATTTCATAAAATCCATAAAATGTTCAGGGATTTCATGTAAGATTAAGTAGTGATATTTTCGTTAAACCTACGGGAAAATTATTGAATGGCCGGTTAGGTTAACTGAATGCCGCGTTAGGTCATCCGTGCGCCCTTGACGATTGGTTAGGTGAAGTCGTGATATTTTCGTTAAAAATAACGAAAATATCACGACTTAACCTCGTATGAAATCCCTAACATTTTAGGGATTTCAGGAAATCCCTAGTTATACAGATTCCCTGTAACATATATAAATAAACACACACACACACACACACACACACACACACACACACACCACACACATTACTTGACTGAATAATTAGTGATGACCTCGGGCAAAATAGGTATCAAGTTTACCCTGACCAATATAAAGTATGTAAATGTAATTATATAAAAACCGGTTTTTAATTTAGGGTTTTCGGCTGGTTTTCGTTATTTGTATCATCCTTTGTTCTTTATTTACAGGATTAACGTATTTACAGTTTTGGAGTAACGGATGGGCTTTCACTTTTTTATTGACGATAAAGTACGTCAAGTAAAAAGACCGTTAACGTACGTCTTAAATAGTTCGACAGTTGCATTGTTACGTCACGATTTGTGCAGCGGCGCATCCTAAAGTATTATATATATATATATATATATATATATATATATATATATATATATATATATATGACGAGATGATGAATTATAAAGAAAATGAAAGTTTATATTAAATAATAATAGTAATAATAATAACGATAAAAAAAGCAATAACAAAGAAACTGTTTCTAAATCTCTTTCCAAAAAATAATTATACTCACTCGTGACGTCATTATTTGTTAAAAATAATTGGTAAGTATGAGCCGATCTCTCTCTTAGTGTCTTGTTTTTTTAATACAATTACACGTTTCCATCTTGCTGCACGGTGTATATATATATATATATATATATATATATATATATATATATATATATATATATATATATATACCTGTGGGTTTAAAGTTTTTAGGAGAAGAGCGCATAATTTATATTTTAACAACATTAACGTCATCAGTCTTTGTATTTTCAGCATAATTTTCGCATAGCTTAATATGCGATTATATAAAGCTACGGACCTTTAACTCGTAAGATTTTTTTTTAGCATTGATATTAACATAAATGTGAATCATTTAACCTCGTGTTATTTACAGAATTTCCTACACTTGTTGGCCCCATTTAGTGAAATTAATTAAGATGTCAACATGCATATTAAACAGTAAGGATAATATGATGGACCCTTGCTACACTCCACTTGAAGACCTATATTGACATTCTCAAAAGGTCTCTCACTTGGCATATATATATATATATATATATATATATATATATATATATATATTTCCATAGTGGATGCACCAAAACATCATAATTTGTTGCGCTTTACCGAATGAAATAGACGTAGCGCAGTTTAATTAACTGTTAAGGTGTGATTATAATAATATTATTATTATTGTTACTATTATTTTTATCAGTATCAGATAGCATCTAAATAACATAATTTTTTATCAAAAAAAAACCTTTCAATTCCTGAAAGTTGTCATTAAAGAAAAGCTCTTCTGGAAAAACAATGCATGTAATTTACATAAATATATTCTGACGTTTCGTTCACTACATTTCACTCACCTTCGGAGAATGATTTAACGAAATTAAAAATTAACATTTGAAATGAAGATATGAACTAAAAATGCTCGAAAATAAGTCTTGAAATATGAGATTCCTTGAAAAACAAACATTAAAAAAAACGAAAATGAAAGTTTAAATCTTGTTTAAAGGTTTTTATTTAATTGAAATTAAACATTAAAACTGTCTCTTTGATATTTAAATATATTTCAAAAGTAGTTTATTTCATTCCATTTTCTTTATTTCTACGTGGTATTTCTCTGTTTCAGAAAGA
>JAJOZX010001798.1:640000-675000 GCA_023014485.1 Bathynomus jamesi | reverse complement strand
ATTATCTCAGACCACAACATAATCGAATTATCAACAAATATGGCGATAACATTAAAAGGACGATACACATACCGAAGGAAGAAGCAAATTTGGGGCTTTTAACTTAAACTCCAAGACTGACAATTGGGAAGAAATCGGATCACACATGGCCCAAATAGAGCGGAGAACAGTTTTAGAGACTAAAACAACTGAGGAAATGCTAACAACCTTGGAAGAAAAGACGCTGAGAATTTTAGAAAAATATGCTCCGAAAGCACAGCCAAAAGGAAAGAGAAACTGGTTAGAGAGGCAAAAGAGAAGAATATTCCGCAAAAGAGAGAGAGTAGCGACGAAGTTAGCTAATTGTGGAGACAACAATGCCAGGAAAGTAATACAGGAAAAACTGGAGAGTATCGATAGGGAAATACAAACTCTGATAAAGGACCATACAGAGAGGGAAGAGGAAAAGACGGTAGAAGCAATAAAAGAAAATCCCAAATACTTCTACAGCTACGCGAAAAGGAAAACAAAAACGCGCGCTACTATCGGGCCCTTAAGGAAAGGAAATAATGAACTAACAGACGATCTGCAAGAAATATCTGAAACATTGAAAGCCCGGTATGAATCGGTCTTCAGTACCCCAAAAAGTGACAAAGCGATACCTGACATTAGATGCATTCTTCGAAGAGAAATTGCAAGGAGAATGTATAACAAACACACTTTGATTTTACCCCAGAAGATGTAGCGAGAGCTATAGGACAAATGAAATCACATTCAGCTACAGGTCCGGACAAACGGAACACACTATTAATTAAAAATTGTAAAAATGAAATAGGTACACCCTAATACTGGATATGGAGAAGATCCATGGAAAACGGGAAATATCGAGCATCTTGAAAAGAGCAAACATTGTCCCTATATAGAAAAGAAGGGATAGATCTCAAGCAAAGAACTATAGACCAGTGTCTTTGACGTCCCACCTCGCCAAAATATTTGAAAGAATAGTCAAAGAGAAGATCTATGACTTCTTGGAGACACTGGAAAGATTCAACGAAAATCAGCATGGATTCCGATCGGGATGACCATGCCTATCACAACTTATAGAGCATTATAACAATATCCTAGATGCGCTTCAGGCAATGAAAACTATGATGTCACATACACGGATTTTGCTAAAGCTTTCGACATATGCGATCATGGTATAATAGCACATGAAATGAAACATACGGGAATAACAGTCAAAGTGGTTAAATGGATCTACAACTTCCTCAGAGAACATCTACAGGTCGTCAAAATTCAAGGTGTATCATCATCAGAATCAGAAGTACGCAGCTCAGTACCACAAGGTACAGTATTGGCCAGACTCCTGTATAGACTGGAGTAAACAGCAGCAGTATAGTAACATCCTTTGCGGACGATACAAAGATCAGCAGGAAAATCAGCGATGTAAATGAAGTGGAGGCCTTGCAGAGGGACACGAACAAAATACACACATGGTCAGAAAATAACAATATGACATTTAACACCGAGAAATTTCAGCTCTTGAGATATGATAGAAATGAGGAACTTAAACAGACTGCATATTATGCTCCAGATAGACAGGAAATTCAGAGAAGCACGAAAGCGGTCGACTTGGGGGAAATAATGACCGATGATGCCAAATTCGAGACAAAATCATATAGCAATAAACAAAGCAAAAAGAGTCGCGGGACAGGTACTAAGAACGTTCAAAAGAAGGGACAAGACAGTAATGATTCCCCTGCTGAGAACACTGATCATACCAAAACTTGAATACTGCTCAGTTTTGACGTCCCCATATAAGAGGAAGAAATTAATAAACTAGAAGAAACGCGCACACATTTCACAGCCAAGATTGATGGCTGCAAAGAACTCAACTACTGGAAAAGACTACGTAAACTAAATCTACCATAATCTACAAATGGAAAATGATCGAAAAAAATGGTACCAAACCTAAAACTAAACCCAATTACCATTCAAACAACGCTGGAAAATAGGAAAGGCAGAATGTATAGTGTTCGCAAATTGAAGGCCCGATAAGGGACCTCTTCAACACTGAAGAAAAATAGCTTGGTTGTCAGGGGGGCCAAGACACTTTAACCAGATTCCAAAAGACCTCAGAAACGTTACAGGGGTCAAAGTTGAAGTCTTCAAGAGAAGACTAGATGCCTGGCTCAGGACTGTACCAAATGAGCTGGGTGTACCTTACTATGTGCGATGGAGAGCGCAAAAAGCAATTCGCTCCTCCTCCAAGCCAGGCCTAGAGGCGGGGCCACCAGCTTCACCTTCGTGTGAAGAGAATATATTATATATAATATATATATATATATATATTATATATAATATATATATATATATATTGTTACAGGTGTTACAAGTTGAAATAAATTCTTTAGAAATGGTTTATATTTATAGGTTGGTTTGATTTGCAGTTATGAAAGTGGATTAACACGAGATATACAAGTGGATATTCACGCAGTTGTTAAGGTCGAAAGTAGAGCCATTTTTCAACTATGACCCCGGATTCAAATTACAAATATAGTATTACCGTTGATTTTAACTGTAATAATGGACTTTAATTATTCTAACTCTATAATTTTGTTACTTAAATTATAATACTGTAAATGTATAGGTGATTTATTTCATTATTAGAAATGAATTATAAATATAATAAGTTGATCATTATTTGTTTTGTTTTTTTCAAAGGGATTCTAAGAAGTACCACGAAATAAATAAATAAATTTTATATATATAAATATATATATATATATATATATATATATATATACTACGCGATAACTGTATTAGTGAAGTTTGAATTTGTTTGGAAAATGTGTAAATGATTGAGGCAACAATTCTCAATGTCGAATTTTTTTTTAGTTTAGTTTTTAATATTGTCGTGAAACGTCTGATTTTTATTTACTTTTTTTTTTAATTTTACGCAATCTGTGTTATTTTCACTTTTAATGCTTATTTTACACTGATTTCTGTATTCTATAAGACGGCCAGACGGGTAGCGTGGCCGCCTCCACCGAGACATTGAATCCACGGCCGACATTTTTTTTTAACAAAGCGAAGGATTGAGAAATGACGACAGTTATCACTAGTTTCTGATTTATTTTAATTAAGACAATAAACATAACGGGGTAAAGCTAGTGTGAATTCATAATGTTAACAATGGATCGTGGAGAGAGCTTCTAGTTAATTTTAAATCACAAATTACATTTTGAACGCCACGAAAACACCAGCAAAATACCCTATCACGAGACTGCCTATGCAAGACCACCTAGAGACAAGGCTTGTTGTTGGAGTTGGATGGAATGTGGCGTCATCCAATGTAGTGCTGTTGTCTTGGTTACAGCCAGGGCCGGCGAGAGCTGCCACGGGCCCCGGGGAAGGATTGGTATATGGGCCCCCCTGTTTACTCAGTATTTTATTATGAATGTTTTTGTGTACGTAACAAGCAAACTGATTATATGTCCAAGTCACTATTCAAAACATACAGTATGATAATCTCTATAAAATGTATGTTCATTAATTATATTTTCTCTGTTATTTAATAAATTGCTTTCTCAGTATTTTTAGATTTTATCCCCCCTCTTTCCGGGCCCCGGGATTTAACCCGGCTTCCCCACCCTCTCGGCGCGCGTGCAGTGTATCGATATTTGTTAGTAAATGTTTTCTACATCAGCTTTTTAATGCAATGATCTCCCCATCAAACTTTTTACACTTATACTTGATTGATTAAGTACTGAGGTTTTAACTTTTTTTTATCTTCTAATAGGTCGTTTCATCTATGCACTTTATTCTCAGTGATTTGAGGTCATTTTTGTCAGAAACTCCTTAAATAACATTTTGTTTTTGAAGTCTAATGAACTTAACTGAAGCTGACATTTTTTTCTAATTTCAGTTAAATGATTTAAACTTTTTTTTGCAAGTGATAAAGAGGGTTATAAATTTTATTTACTGTAGTTACCATATACATACATAAGAAATAGCTGGTATTTCATTTTGGCAATATTAAAGATAACTTCTACAGTGATCAGAAGGTTAAAATTTTTCTTTAGTTATGCATAGCTAATAGAAAAAAGAGTATTTCCTTTTTGAAATATTAAAAATATATTCTAGATGTATAAAGTGTTTGTAGGCCATATAATATTGGCCCAGTAATATTGGCCACTGTTTAGGATTGTCCACAGAAATAGATACAGTAGTAGTAGATTTTACTGACACGTGTGAAAGTGGATTCCGCCTTAGGCGAGACATTCATCCAGACACGAAAGAAACATGTTCATTGAAGACACGAACAATGAAAGCGATACTGATATGATGATGGCAACAAACAGTACAAACGTACCTATATTGTAGAATGCTAAAATGACACAAAACGCAAACAACAAAAACCCAAACGTGTACCAGTTTCAGAAATCAAAACAAAAATCATGAATACAATTTAGTCAAAATTAAATTCGTGTTCAAAGTTTGAATTTTTCTCTTTTTTTTTACTAAGACATTTACTCGAATTAATGGCATTATTTTCCCTCGAACAAAAGTTATTTAGTAACGCATTAGTGGAAGCCCAAACCACCATTTTTACTTTCTGTCCAATGACTATCTTCGCAAAAATCACTGTATAACTATATTATTGCTAGCACCAAATAAACCTTACTACATATATATTATATGACCCTTATATTTGAAAGGATATTTGTACCATTTGGCTATGCATAGTCAAAACTGAGGAACAGACTTATTGTCAAGAAGGCCACAAAGCTTATAAATATTCACAGACAATCATTTGACCATGCCAGAAATAGTGATGAGTATCACTGAGTAAATGAATAGCTGGCAAGGCACATGATATTTCTAACAAATGTGGCCCTTTGCCACCCATGTGTTATGTTCTGTTATATATTCTCCAATATTGTGATTTTTGTGATGCAGTTATGTAATTTAATAGTGTGCGGGATTTGAATAGAAAAAAGTGTATTTTTAAAATATATGTTCTTGTATATTAAGTTGTGACCTCAGAAAGAATTACTAGGGGCACTCAATATATTTTGCCCCACCCTTTTTTCTTAGCTAAATAATAGGCCATGGGGTTGAAATGTCTTTTGGGCCTAAGTTTGAATTTTCTGCGCTTCACATAACCGGATTTTTCTATTTTGAACCTCCCCTCCTTGTACAAAACCGCTTTTAAACGCCCTTGTGTAAAACCGATGGATAACGCAGTCTCGAAAATGGCGTTTGACAGTGATGTGCATCGTAAACAGAGAGCTGTTATCGAGTTCTTAACCGCAGAGAAGGAAACAGTTGGAAATATTCACACGTCTACAAAACGTATACGAGGATGCTGTTGTTGATCGAAACAGTTGGACGCTAGTCTAAATGTGTGAGATCATCAGAGAGAGGGAGGGCCAGCCTCGATGATGAGCTACGTAGCGGTCGCACGGCATCGGCTGTAACATCTCACACTGTGCAACGTGCTAACAGCATCATTCGATCAAATCGGCGCGTCACATACAAGGAGCTATCACTGGAGCTAGGAATTAGTGAAAGAAGTATGAATACGATAATTCAGCAACTGTGATACTCAAAAGTGTGTTCACGGTTTGTTCCTCGCGAACTGACACTGACTGAAGATCACAAAGCCCAAAGAAAAGAAATTGCTTCCGAGTCGTTGGTTCGATACGAGACAAAAGGGGATGACTTCCTTTCACGAACTGTGGCGGGATGAGACTTAGGTACACCACTTTGAACCTAAAACAAAACGTCAATCTTTGGAGTGGCATCACGCAAACTCCCACGCAAAAAGAAGTTCAAAATTGCTCCCTCCCTCTGCAGGAAAGGTTATGGCCACCATCTTCTGGGACATGAAAGGGGTGATTCTGGTTGACATTATGAAGAAAGGACAAACAATCAACTCAGAGGCATATATTGCTACCCTACAGAGACTCCAGAGACGTATAAAGTGAGTTCGACAGGAGAGAAAACTGGAAGACGTCCTTCTTTTGCACGATAACGCAAGACCACACAACAGTTTGCAAACAAGAGCCATCACAAAAATGCGCTTGACTGTGTTATCCCACCCTTCATACAGCCCGGATCTAGCATCTTCAGACTTCCATTTGTTTGGGATAATGAAGGATGCTATCGATGAGGTTGTTGAGGAGGTTAAGAGGTGGCTCCAGCGGAACCCAGCGGACTTTTACCAGCAAGGAATAAAGGCCCTTGTTTCGAGGTGGAGGAAAGTCGTAGGAAAGGATGGAGACTATGTAGAAAAATAAAAACTTGTGAAAAAGGTATGTAACTACTTGTGTACAAAATTTCTGAAACTTGCAAGGAAACTTGGAAAGAAAAAAAACGTGGGGCAAAATATATTGAGTGACCCTCGTACTTTGAAATAAAATCCCTTCAAAATTTGTATTATTTCAGCATTTCTTCAATGCTCAGAAATGCATTCGAATAGGTATTTCAAACTCGGTGCATTACAAAGGCTTTGGATCTGTCCTTTAAGTGTGATATTAAAATTGTATTGTATTTTTAACTTATAGCCACATGGCATATATAACTGCTGATTACAGATGGCCGTAACTCAAAAAGTATTCATTCTAGAGCTGTAATAATTTAAATGTGTTGTTATATATAAATACTCTGAGTTCACAAGTTTTGATTGAAATCTGAAATGTAAGTGCAACAAGCGTTGTTTGATCTGAGATGGAATGTCCCAATTGCTAGCATTCTTTGTGCCTTGTTTCATGAAAATAATCCATGAAAAAACATACCAGAGTGGGCAAAATACTTTTTCTTGTTTATCATAGGTTTTTACCAGAACAAATAGCCAGTGGCGGATTAAGACCCTCTTGGGCCCTAGGACCAAGACTTTCGGGGAGGGGGGGGGGGCATTCTCAGCTTTTAAAGTAATAAAAAACTAATATAATACTAAAAAAACGGATTTATTGTTCTATTATTTACAACACTTGCTTGATTGCTTTTTTAGCAGCAAATTGGGCAATAATGTCTGTGAAGTCCAGACTCCTAATGAAATCATACTCAACTGCACAAATGCTAAAAGAATTCAGCCGTTCCAGACCCATATAAATATACAAAATGTGTCCACAATATTTTGATGGAAAGATATGAAAATTGATATTTAGTCAATTCTGCGGACAGATGGACTTAACACCAGAGAGAAAATGATAAGCCCGCAGTAGTTTAAGGGCAGATCTGGAGCAAAATTGACAGTTTTTCCAGTCTTTCATGTCTACATAATAGGGCAAATGATACAAGTAAGATTGCGGCAAGCAGCATATAATCCCAGACTGAAAATCTGTTCAATTTGCTCCAATCTGGCCATGGACTTCCGTGGGCTTAAATTTTTTTCTCTGCAGGTTAAGTTCATCTAACGGCAAATTTGTCAAAATATTTATTAATATTCAAACCTAATGGGTAATCCGCCACTGCATATAGCTACATTAAAGTTAGGTCTACATATACTAGGGGCACTGAATATATTTTGCCCCACCCTTTTTTCTTAGCTAAATAATAGGCCATGGGGTTGAAATGTCTTTTGGGCCGTAAGTTTGAACTTTTTGCGCTTCACATAACCGGATTTTTCCAGTTTGAACCTCCCCTCCTTGTATAAAACCGCTTTTAAACGCCCTTGTATAAAACCGATGGTTAAAGCAGTTTCGAAAATGGCGTCTGACAGTGATGTGCGTCGTAAACAGAGAGCTGTTATCGAGTTCTTAACCGCAGAGAAGGAAACAGTTGGAAATATTCACAAACGTCTACAAAACGTTTACGGAGATGATGCTGTTGATCGAAACACAGTTGGACGCTGGTCTGAACGTGAGAGATTATCGGAGAGGGGGAGGGAGAGCCAGCTTCGATGATGAGCCACGCAGCGGTCGCACGGCATCGGCTGTGACATCTCACACTGTGCAACGTGCTAACAGCATCATTTGATCAAATCGGCGCGTCACATACAAGGAGCTATCACGAGCTAGGAATTAGTGAAAGAAGTGTGAATACGATAATTCAGCAACTGGGATACTCAAAAGTGTGTTCACGGTTTGTTCCTCGCGAACTGACACTGACTGAAGATCACAAAGCCCAAAGAAAAGAAATTGCTTCTGAGTCGTTGGTTCGATACGAGACAGAAGGGGATGACTTCCTTTCGCGAATTGTGACTGGGGATGAGACTTGGGTACACCACTTTGAACCTAAAACAAAACGCCAATCCTTGGAGTGGCATCACGCAGACTCCCCACGCAAGAAAAAGTTCAAAATTGTTCCCTCCTCTGCAGGAAACGTTATGGCCACCATCTTCTGGGACATGAAAGGGGTGATTCTGGTTGACATTATGAAGAAAGGACAAACAATCAACTCAGAGGCATATATTGCTACCCTACAGAGACTCCAGAGACGTACAAAGCGAGTTCGACCGAAGAGAAAAATGGAAGAAGTCATTCTTTTGCACGATATCGCAAGACCACACAACAGTTTGCAAACAAGAGGCCATCACAAAAATGCGCTTGACTGTGTTACCCCACCCTCCATACAGCCAGGATTTAGCATCTTCAGACTTCCATTTGTTTGGGATAATGAAGGATGCTATTCATGGAAGAAAGTTTGAGTGACGATGAGGTTGTTGTTGAGGTTAAGAGGTGGCTCCAGCGGAACCCAGCGGACTTTTACCAGCAAGGAATAAAGGCCCTTGTTTCGAGGTGGAGGAAAGCCGTAGAAAAGGATGAAGACTATGTGGAAAAATAAAAACTTTTGAAAAAGGTATGTAACTACTTGTGTACAAAATTTCTGGTACTTACAAGGAAACTTGGAAAGAAAAAAACGTGGGGCAAAATATATTGAGTGACCCTCGTAGTTACATAGGGGCTAAAACAGTTACATACCTTGCTATGTTTATATGGTGCGAAATTATATCTCTTAATGGCTCTTAGGCCATTTGGTTAGCCATATCTGGTTCTTTTGGGAACGCAAACACTCGGACTTCTATAATGTTCTTTACAGCCAGGTACAACAAACGAAAAGGGCATTTTGATAAACTATTTATCAACTACAAATGAACGAATAGAACCGATAAAAATGACGACTAACGTCCCAACGTTAACACTACTTTAAATGACATCACAGTCCGCTGACGTCACATCGAACGGGCCTCGTGTCTGGGTGGTCTTGGCCTATGCCTCTGGCCTCGGCGCATTTTCAAATATCTCTTTATGGTGCCAACTACATCATTAGTTTATATTTCAAACAATTACATTTTACACATGTTAATTTCATACAATTAAATCATTTTACTACACTCCAAAAACAACAACAACATTATTTTACTACACTCCAAAAAGCATTATTAAATTTCCTATTTAAAAACCAATACTCGACATTATCTATCGAATTTTTAAAAAAAGTAAATTATTTATAATCTTTAAATTTTTATTTTTTTTATCCGAGACTTTAATAAAAGACTTTAATAAAATTACTTTTGTTTTTCTTTTACATTATTTTGCAATTGTGTTTTATTGAATACTTTACCGTTTTTCCCACCTTCATTGTTTCGTTAACGCCAGACGATTTAATGAAAGCGAATTTAATCTAAAAAGGAAATGAAGTACAAAGAATTTTAATTCTTTCGTTGGTTGTTTTTATATAAAATGTCCGGGCACCCCCACCCACCCCCGCCGACTTGAAGATTTTCTTGTACACATTCTCTGTCTGTCTGTCTGTCTGTCTGTCTGTCTGTCTGTTTCTCCCGTTTAAATTCACATATTCTTCCCTCTAATGTCTCTCTTCATTGACGCCAAAAAGAGAGTAACTGTGAACACTTTCGTGAAGTACTTTCGTGTTTGACTTCGTATATCGGACGCAGTCTACCCACTGTGTATCGAGACTGGAGAAGTGCCCATATGGTATCTGTCTCAGGATTTTGACCCCGACCAATTGCTCGGAACTACCGCGTAGCGAGCGATTCATCCGTTACATTATGAAGATGTCACATCTGCGATTTTAGCTGAATGCTCGAACTCCGCGCGCGCGAAATATGAATGACTGTTTTTCTTTTTCTGTTTTTTAATTATGAGAATAATTTGCTCGCAATGTGTTTGTGAATTTATTACGGTCATTAAACTCATTGGATTAACAGTTGCCATGTCAACTAGGAATAGCTCATGGATTAGGGGAGAGCGAGTGTAGTTTCGTTTTTCAACCGAGAGGCGAATATTGATCACGAAGAATCTTAATAAGAAACGAAATGAAAAGGAAATTAAATCGTTAACTATTCAAGAAACGCAGTGGGTTCCAAAAAGATCTAACGGATTACTGTGTGTGTAATCAGGGGCGTAGCCAGAATTTCTTTTCGGGAGGGGCTAATATATATATATATATATATATAATACAAACCTACGAGAAAAAAAATAATTCCAAGCTCTTTCGTATTTTCAGAAGTACACCTCGTCAGGGAATGTACTTCTGAATACACGAAAGGCCTTGGAATTATTTTCTAAATGTATTACAATAATTAAACATGTGCTGAAGGTACTTGGCATGGCGTACTTACTCATAAGTAATGCATAGAAATATCAAACCTATGATTTTATTTCGGGGACGGCTGAAGCCCCCGTAGCCGCCCCCCCCCCCCATGTCTACGTCCCTATGTGTAATACAAATACGTCATATCTTTGTGGAACACCCTGTAAATATATGAATTTTAAACATCAGTATGAGCTTCGCTTTTGTTTCAGTGGTTCTTCTTCGCAGTATAAAATACAAGTTAATCCCGTTCTATAAATTAGATTAAATGAATAACAGGTAAACTATATTAAACGCAATATTTTTAGTAAAATATTGCAGTTTTTAAACAAACTGAGTTACAGAATGTAAGATTATTCATTATGCACCTCGGTGGTGTAGTGGCTAGCGTCGCTGACTACGAATCCATCGGCCCCGGGTTCGAGACCCAACGGCAGTCGGCGCGCAGCAAAACCCAGCTGTTCATCCTTTCACACAATAAAGAAAGTGGTCGGTAGATAAATGGGTACCCTAGGTGGCCTAGTGGTTAAGACGCTGGGCTGCTGATGGGGCGTGGTTCGGATTCCACGTTAAACTGTGTAGGTCTAAGGTGGAGTGAAAAGCTTGACCTTCGTCAGAATGAACAATTCGGGCGGAAGCTAACCAAAGGTTATATTGCAGAGGGCGGTAAAGAAAATTGATCCGATTTTCAAATTGAGACTACACGATAACCCTACAAAATAAGAGTGAATAATAAATTGCATCGAACAGGCAAAAATCAAGATTATTTTTTTACTAAAGAGCCCCTCCCCCGCTTTTTTTAACAAGTTGCAAATTCAAAATGCCTCAATTACGTTCACAACAAATAATCTTTCGATAAGCTCCTCAACGATAAAGATTCTTTGTAAACTAAATTGAGGCATTTTGAACCTATAACCTTTAAACCCGTGACCTCTAACAAAAAAAAAGGCTTATTTACGAAAATGTTTTGATTTTTGCCCGCTCGGTGCATTTTATTATTCAATCCTATCTTGTATGATTATCCTGTAGTTTCAGTTTGAAATCGGGTTACTTTCAGATACAGTGTTTTGCTGTACCCTGTTCTGTACATGCACATTCGCTTTACTGAATTTTAAGAACTCGTGTAGTTTCAACCCGAGATATTATTTGATTCTCAGATGTTAACCACAAGCTTTAACGATTTGTTTTGCTTGAAGGACTCCTCCTCAGAACTTGAGTGTTATCCCTTTCAGGTACATATTTAAGAAACGAAGATGGGGTCATGGGCGGAGAATTTTAACTTGTATGATTTTTAATGCGCAAAGTGGTTCAGATTATGTACCACTACGCACGTTTTCGAGGAAAGAAATATATAAAATGGACACACACACGATCATTACATATGATTGTGGTTGAGAAGGAAATTTCTTTAAATTAATTTTTTAATGACTTTTTTAATTGTCTCTTAAATCAAAATAAATAAATAAATAAATAAATAAAAATGCAATGGAACTTACTAATATCGAAACTATTACAAAATTTGTTTTCAAGCGTTTAGATGATCTACCATTAAGTTTCTGATTTCGGATAGACAAAGGGTTGACAAAAGTAAATAGACGCTACGATGATTGTCATCACGAACAAATGACAAAGCTTATCAATGGAATGTCAGAACGCGTGTCATCTTTACATAATGCAAACGAGAAAGGAACACGATTCTAAATATATTGATTCAATAAATCTATTTTATTTATTGATTATTATTATTAAGTAAAAAAATTTGGAATAAAAAACAAGATGTCTATCTATCTATATCTATCTACATGGTGTCCCATAAGTCCGGCATCATAGGAAAAATAATAAAAAAAGGCAAAACAGAAGCTTTTATTTACGAACGTGCTCAATATGTCCACCATTGTTTTCAATACACAAATTCAAACGTGATACCCAGTCAGCAAGCACGGTGAATGATGTCAGGAGTAATGCCCCAATAATGCGCTGCCGCAAATGTTCAACACTCCTAATTTTCTCTGCGTATACCAGCGCTTTCAAGTGGCCCCAGAGATAAAAATCTAGTGGCGTGAGATCCGGGCTTCTAGCTGGCCATTCCACAGGCCCTCGACGTCCTATCCAATGACCAGGGAATTGTTGGTACAGGTATTCCCTTACTTGGGTGCTGTAATGTGCAGGAGCGCCGTCTTGCTGGAACCATGTTGGGAAATTTCCTTCTTCGTTCAAGACACTGGGAAATGCTTCTTCCTTGAGCGTACGTAGGTGGGTGCCTCCAGTGACATGCCACACCATACCATCACCCGAGATGCACCTTGTTCCTTTGAAGAGGTATACCAGTGAGGGTTGTTTTGAGACCAGTAGCGGGTGTTCTGTCGCTTTACCTCACCGTTTCCATAAAAAACAGCCTCGTCACTGAACAGAATGGTGGACGGGAAATTGGCATCCCGAGCATAAGAAAAATATGAATTATGGTTTGTAGAAATAGAAAAATATGAATTTCTCCTATGATGCCGGACTTATGGAACACCCTGTATAGTGTTACACAGACCGTACATGGAAGCCGAAAGTGGACAACGTTGACCCGTTGCCCACGTTGGGCTTCCATTATGAACAAGAAAAATTACTATTTGTCATTTACTATTACTTGTTCAAACTATTTTGGATTTAATTTTACCCGAAGAGTTCCTTGTTCCATGCACGGTCTGTGTGTAACATAAAAGTTTCTCAGGGGACCATTCTGAGTTGTAATATATATATATAATGCCAAGCAAAGACACTACTGTGCTATGCCTTGGAAGGTAGCTTAAAAATGTCTCAGCATCCTGCCAGGTGCACCCGCTCATCAATGTATCTGGGAAGGTCGAAGGATCATACTTTCCAAACTATGCTTCTACGGTAGATTTAATATTAAGGTCAAACATTTCTTCAATAAATGAATATATGATCATACTTTTAGTACACTTTTAATCGGTTATTTTCTATTACAGATGGCACTCAGGAAGAAACAGACAATAGAATTTCTGACGACGGGAATACAAAGGTAAGGAAGGATATAGTGAGCTCTATATATATATATATATATATATATATATATATAATGCAAACCCACAAGGAAAAAGAAAAATTTATTCCAAAGTCTTTCGTGTATTCACAAAATACACCTGACAAGGTGTACTGTTGAATACACGAAAGACCTTGGAATATTTTTTCTTTTTCCTTGTGGGTTTCATTCATTCATTAATTTCATGTGTTTAAGGGTGAAATTCATCATATATATATATATATATATATATATATATATATATATATATATATTAGCTGTGTCCCCAAAAAGTGGCCACCTTTTTCACCATACCAATAGAACCACAATTCCAAGGATAACTAAATGAAACGCATCATATTAAGCCCTTTATATTGTCCTTGAAATGAGAGGTAGTGTATTTACACAAATTAGGTGAGTAGTCTCTCTCCAAATTTAATGGTTGTTTGAAAATAAAGTTTACAAAGAGGATAATTAGAGACTTAGGTGAACATTAAAGAAATTTACAATGAACAAAAACAAATTGAATAAAACATTAACGCAGCAAGTGTTCAGTGTGTCCTCCATTATTATGAATGACTAATTATTGTAACCTCGTGCGCCACTGGCGAACTGATGTTGTCAACTTTACTTTTTAACGATTATTGTTCAAATTGAATTCGTAAAGACTACTACTCATCCAATTTAAATAGAGTACCTCTCATTTTAAGGACAATATAAAGGGTTTAATGCTTTTGTTTCATTTAGTTATACTTGGAATTGTGGTTTTGTTGGTCCGGTGAAAAGGGTACCCACTTTTTTAGGACATTGTGTATATATATATATATATATATATATATATATATATATATATATATATATATATATACACACTTTAGAAAAGCTGCATGCCATTACCGTGTTACCCCTTGTTTAGGTGTATATTTCAAGAATGTTATCTGCTAATAAGATTTCGTGTTACATAGCTCATTACCAATGAAAGGAACATTTCATTTCATAAAAATTATTGCGTTAATTAGTCGTTAAAGGTCTATTTATAATGAGTAATAGGCAACTGGCGACTTAAAAATGTGTACGAGTTGCCCATTAAAATTTCGTTTTCTGTTATGTAAAATTTATATCGTTTTCTGCCGAACTGGAGGAGGAACCAAACTAGTATTAAAGCTCAGTTACTGTTGCGTAATGGAATGAAGCTTCATATACTGTACATAAAAAAAAAAAAAACGCGTGATTTTTGAGAAGACAGAGCGGACACGTTCAATACAGTAATTTGACTTATTTTCATATACTGTTTTTAGATAGATAATTAGATAAATAATTTGATAAGTTTGTATAAAAATTATTACTCATACAAAAGTGTATGTAAGAAAACTGATTTATTATTATTATTATTATTATATGTGTATATAAAGAGAGAGAATTGGTTAAGGTAAAAAGTGCAGTAGTTGTCCGGCGATAAAAGAAAAACAGCAGTACCACAACAAAGATATTCTTTCTTTTAAAAAATAAAGTTTGTCATTTGTTCGTCGTCATATGAGGGGTCCCGCGTCTTCAGGTACCTAAGCGCCAAAATTAAAATTCGCCAGAAATCGCCTCCAAAGTTCAGCAATATTCTGGCAATAGTATCTCTGTTATTAATTGAGCTAGAACGTTCATTTTTGGCTAAATTAGAGTTCTAAGTATGCGAATGAAGATGTTGATGAGTTTTTGGAATAGATTGTCATATTTTATATTTTATATATATTTTTTTTATTTTTTTATTTTCTTATTATGCCGAACTTTTGGCTGGCGATAGAGGTGAAAAAAAGTAGTTCGCTTCATAAGGTTTTCAACCATACTTCTAGTGTAAGGTCATTATAACCCAAACCACGCGATAGAGGAAGGGTGAAAATAGTGATATCCATCAAAAACACGTTTTCGCCTGTGGTGGAGCTTAGGTATCGTAAGACGCGCGACCCCTCATATGTGCGTCGTTGAGGTTTTTACTGCGTCTCGATGCGTTAATGCTCAACTTTATTTCCAACTCTTTCTTCTACCTCTCTTCTGTGTCTTCCAGTGTGTGTTTGTGTATTGTATGAATTTCACGATTAAACGTAAAATGTTTCTTCGTGGGTGTGTTTCACATTATTCACATATCTTATGTAAGTCTTATTTGATGACTTCGAACGACGGTTCAGGATCGAATTGCTGCCGACCCCTCTGCAGCATTCATCTTTCTTTTCCTTTATTTTAGACGTAAAAGTTCTTTGTAAGACCTGTTTGCAATGTCTAATTTTCTGCATGATCTTGTCAGTACTGAATAATACTTAATTATGGGCAGGACTTAGACTCTTCCATAATTTTAGCGTGATGTTCGCTTTTCTGCTGTGGGGAAGCTCTCCGCAGATAATTCCCATTACCATTATTCATTGTCGTTTTGTAATTTTTCCGTCCCCCTCCATTTGATATTTCCTCGCATATCTCGCGTCATCCCCGACAGATTATCCGAAATTGTCATTAATGTCCGCATCAGTATCCGTAATCATTACGGTAAACAGCGAGGGAGCTAATACTGTACCTTGTGGGGCAGACCTCATAACTTCTGAGACTTCAGGTTTAACTCCATTTACTACCGCACTTTGTGTTCTTTGAGTCAAAAAAAAAAAAAAAAAAAAAAAAAAGAATATCCCTCGAACCAACTTTTCAGCAATTCCATTATTCTGAAGTTTGTGTGCTTTTATTCCATGATCACGTTTATCGAAGGCTTCGGAAAATCGTTGTATATTACATATATATTTTGACGTGAAGACAATGTTGCCAGTATTTTCTCGTGGTGGTCTAATAACTATGATGAACATGATCTTTGAATAAATCTTTATTTGTAGGTTGTAAGTAATTTTGTTCTTAATTAAACGTTCAAAGCACTTATAAGGCGGGAGGCGAGAGCTACTGGCCGATAGTTCCTAGGTATTACTCTGTTACGACACGACTCGGTCCGAATGCGGTCGTAGGTGCGAAGCCGCCACCCATTGACGGGTCAGAGACCAGCCTGAGCAGATCGGATTGAGTTAACTTAGCACGATTCCGATGTGGACATCACCCCAACTTACAGACATACTGTATAAATACAGACTAGACAACTCCACAGACGACACCTGCCACCTGTGCCAGGACACACCACAAACAGTTGAACACATTATGACAGACTGTACCGCTCTAGCACAACATACAACACAACACAACACAACATCACTAGTGCGCTGAACCTCTGGTCTACTCCGGAGAGGGCAATCGGTTACCTGCGTGCTGCCGGCTTGCTCGATCAGGGTGGGCTGATCGGCTAACCAACGACAACAACAACAACTCTGTTACCTCCTTTGAATAAGGGGGCAATGTTCACGTTCTTTAACGGGAGTGGAATTTGTCCTATGTCGAGTGATTTCCTCCAGAGTAAGTGTCGTGGCTTGGCTATACTCTCTCTGCCTTTCTTGATTTATATATATATATATACAGTATATATATATATATATATATATATATATATATATATATATATACAGTATATACTATATATATATATCGGGTGGTCCGAAAAAAATGACGCATTTTTTAAAAATTAATATCTCAGTAACCCCCTTCCTTATCATGACAATTTTTATATGCAAGATACTTTCAAACTTCTTTTTTTGAATGCAAGAAACGGAATTCTGATATCTTTTATAGTTTTCTCGCAATTAACAAAAGTAACAACATGGGTCAAAAAAACAAAAATCGCAATATAATATCCGTTTTTTATACGATATCATTTTTATACGATATCATGCGATATTTTTGCAAGTTATTACAAAACTCTACAGGAATGAACAAGTCAAATTGTGGATATTTTTATTTTTTAACAATTCGTCAGTACCCTTAATGATGTTGTCAGAGGAAGATCGTATTCTCATTAAAAATTGTTACTGTGAAAAAGGATGGAAGACTGGAAGGTTATTGCAAGAGTTTCCCGGCAAAAAGTGGAAAAGGCGTGCAGTGGAAAGACTCTTAAAGAAGATTCGCGAATCGGGAAGTACTGCCAGAAAACCAGGAAGCGGTAGACCTAAAACAGCTTCGGTTCCAGAAAATGTGGATTACATCAACGATAAAATCTGCTCTCAAGAAGATAAACCAGGAAGTCATTTGTCACAAAGAACAATTGCTAAACATTTGAATATTGGAAAGACTTCTGTACACCGAATAATTAAAGCACAAAAACTAAAAGCCTTCAAAAGAATAGTATCTTCTAGAAAAAGTGATACTGTTAAGGATAAAAGAAAAACAAGGTGCAGAAAGTTACTTGATAATTTCTCTGTCGTTGATATTAAAAAGATAGTCTTCACGGATGAAAAAGATTTCACTCTAGAAATTCCGCGAAACCGTCAAAATGATGTTGTCTACGGGCGTGGTAAAAAGTGTGACATTTCAATAAACAGATTGTATCATGAAACGTCAAGATTCTCCAAAAAGGTTATGATATCTGCAGGGGTCTCTTGGAATGGCAAGACAGATGTTCATTTTATTGAAACTGAAAAGACAAAGGTGAATTCTGCAAATTACATTGAACTTTTAAGAACAAAATTGTTGCCGGATTGTCGTCGCCTGTATCAAGAAAATGATTTCATATTTCAACAAGATGGAGCACCGTCGCATACAAGCTACGCCACACAGTCGTTTCTGATTAGCAATACACCAAAATTAATAACGAAAAATGAGTGGCCACCACAAAGCCCAGATTGTAATCCTATGGACTACTCAATTTAGGAGTTACTAAAAGAGAAGGTTTACCGAGGTCGACGAGAAAAATTCACCGAATCAGAATTAAAAAGTAAAATACTTGAATCTTGGCAAGAAATTGGCATTAATGAAGTAAGAAGTAGTATTTTTTGTGTGGAAGAAAAGACTTAGATTAGTGTGTCAACAGAGTGGTGGTCCAATCGATCATTTACTGTAAATTAATTAGTTAAATTTCTGATTAAATTTTTCCTTTCTCATGATATTCGTTTTTTTGACCCATGTTGTTACTTTTGTTAATTGCGAGAAAACTATAAAAGATATCAGAATTCCGTTTCTTGCATTCAAAAAAAGAAGTTTGAAAGTATCTTGCATATAAAAATTGTCATGATAAGGAAGGAGGTTACTGAGATATTAATTTTAAAAAATGCGTCATTTTTTTTCGGACCACCCGATATATTATATATATATATATATATATATAGGGTGAGCTTTAAGTCGCTTTATCGAAGTGGATTTAACGAAACTCACTTCAGTAAAGCGACTTATGGCCCACCCTGTATATATAAGGTATTGCATTCCCGAGCTACATAGGCTCCTCCTTTTTCAATTCCGTATGAGTTGAGAGAAAAATGAGTTATTGTAAGTATATCCGGTTAATTGGATTAACCGGGTGGGAAATATATTTATTTACGGAATCGGGTAATAAATCTTTAAAATGTTTCCTATTCACTTCAAAGTAACTAATTAAGCAATGTAATTCTTATTGCGTAACAACTTTTCGTACACCCTGTAGTTTGTAATTTTTAAAATTTTTATATTCTGTTAATATATCAGAATAGAATAATGTGTCAGACAAAATTTCCGTTACAACAACCAAAATATCATAATTAATCGTTGGCTAACCAATCGCAGTGGTTAAATCAAACGTACTATGACTGTATGAACCATGGTTATTTTATATTAAAAAACATATATATATATATATATATATATATATATATATATATATTAAGTTAACGAATGGGATTAGTTGACAAGTAATTTGGTTGTCGCAACCAAATATTTTTCGTTGTGCAACGAAAAAGTGGGTAGGGGGAGTGAGAGATCGATGTGTTTAAAAAAAACCCGAACCAAAAGACACGTCACATTAATATATATATATATATATATATATATTTTTTTTTTTAAATGGTTATTTTTCTTTGTTTATCAAATCCCCTTTTGGTCTTTTATTTCCATGTAAATTGAGATTTAAGATGAAAAGGTAAACAAATGAGGATAAAGTTCTGAACTCGACGAATGCAACAATAACGAGGGGGGGAGAGAGAGAAGCCTGACTTTTGTTTTCATCAAAATTTGTATCTAAGGGGAAATATAAGGTAATTAGAGAGTGGCAGCGTCGAGGGAAATCCGATCAAGTTAGGCTTATTTTGTTTCTTAAAAGTTCCCCTCTTCTCCTGACAAATTCTTTCCTTTCGTTTATGTTTAGAGGGAAAGAGCCCAAACTTCCAATATTTCCCCTTTCTGTACCCTCGTATAATAATACTCGTCCCTCGTTTGAGGTACTAAAATTAACTGTAGAATAATTTAGACCAGAACGATATATATATATATATATATATATATATATATGCGCGCCTCGGTGGTGGAGTGGTTAGCGTCACTGACTACGAATCCATCGGCCCCGGTGACGGCGCGTAGCAAACCCAGCTGTTCATTCTTCCACACAATAAAAAAAAATTGGTTGATAGATAAATGGGTACTCTCGGTGGTCTAGAGGTTAAGAAGCTGGGCTGCTGGTGGGGCGTGGTTCGGATTCCACGTTAAACTGTACGTCTAAGGTGGAGTGACAACCTTGACCTTCATCAGAACGAACAATTCGGGCGGAAGCAAAACCAAGGTTGTATATATATATATATATATATATATATATATATATATATATATATATATAAATCCACTATAGTCTGAATGCAACGAGTCTTTTGCTTATATTGAGGTTCTGGATATAGTAGGCTAGGTGTAGCCGTAACCCCTAGATCCTGTTCCAAAGCTGGATCCTATCTGCTTTGCAGATAGCTGGTGAGGGAAGCTATATTTTTGGGGCCTCTTTGCGAGTGACCGGTTGCCCACGTCGGGCTAACATCATGAAAAAGAAAAACTATAGTGTTTGTCATTTACCATTACTTATTCGGACTATAGTGGATTTAATTTTCCCAGAAGAGTTCCTTGTTCCATGCAAGGTCTGTGTGTAATATATATATATAATAAAATTTTGTGTGTAGGAGTGAGATAGCTAATTTCCGACATAATACGTTAATATATGTACGTTATCTCGTTCTCTCATTCACTATATTTAATAAGGAATAAACTCCATTTCCGAACAGAGACGCTTAAATGAAAATACCAAACTTCTTCCGGGTCACAAACGACGACATCGTACGATCCATATTACCGTACTCGGCCCGCCTTAATAATGGCAAAGTTTGTTTACTTCGAGGAAACAGCTGATCCTATCTCCGAAACGGCTGACTAGATGGCTGTGATGGCTGTCTAGATGGCTGTAATGGCTGCCAGTATGGCTGTAAAGGCTGCATGAGCGCCAATTCAGCTGGAATTCAGGAATGCCGTTTCTCATTCCCATTCCAACCGCTCCAATACGAGTTGGGCCGGAAAGTCTCGACTCAAAATAGACCTTGTGACCATAAAATAAAAAAATAAAAAAATATATATATATATAGTGCACTTGTTACCGAGATTTCTAACATGAAAATGTCATAATAATACTAAAATAACATTTATCGTTATTACTGTTAGAATTATTATTTTCATTATCAGATACTTTACAGTAAAGCAGAAACTGTAAACGCTTCAATACAGTCACTTTCAAACCTTTGCAAACAAAAGGTGATTATTTCTTTCACTAAAAAGTAAACGGAACTGTGACAAGTTGTGACCATGATTTGTTGACGACTTCTCTTTGGGAACAAAATACCCACCTACCCACCAGGGAATTGTGGGCGGTCTTTCGAATACATAATTAAAGTGTTAGGATATATGGGTAGGATTTTTATGTATGTAGGCGTATTGGGTAATTAGCATTATATATATATATATATATAATATATTATATATATATATATATATATATCCGTACATTTATTTCAGTGTACTAAACATTTGATGTTGACATTATTCCTTATTTATTCCTATTAAGTATATACTATATATTATGTATGTATACATAATATATATATATACAGTATATGTATAACTGTGTGATAGGAACATTTGAAATGTGAATTGTTAGTATTTCATAGTTGAATAAATAACTGAAATTAGACAAATTAAGCAAATTGACTGGTTTTACGTTTTTTTTTTTTTTTTTTTTGTATGTAGATATAAGTAGTATACTTTATATAAATTATAGTTTATTATAAGTAGTTAGTATTTAATCTATTAGAAAATAGAATATGAGAAATAATTTGTCTTTCATCACAATAATGATTTGAACTTCAGCTCACCCGAACAACTTCAGGTAAGTTACGTAAACTATTTTGCGAAATATCTTATCCACCTACACACACCTCATTGGTTCATTATATAATTAAATATAGGATCCAAAATGAAGTAATTGTCCGAAATACTTTTATTTTTAGATTAAGTTAATTGCGCAAAAGGACGAGTTTATTCGTCACAATTAAATTGATTCTAGTTTCATATTTAGCCATTGTACATATTCTCATTCCGCACCATTAATACATTCTCTTTAAATGAAGTACATCCATAAATTTATTATTGGTTGAGGAAATCTTTTGTTTTGAATTCGTACAAAATGTTTAAAGTGTCGAGACATTTGACGCCGGAATATGAAAGCGGGAGTAGCGAATGAAGCTTGAGAATGATCCAGTGATTGGAGCGAAACGTCGTTACTCCCGCTTTCATTTTTCTGCGTGAAATATCTCAACGCTGAACCAAAATCATGGATTTCGCCGCCGAAATGTTGGTTTTGTTTAGTTTTATTTTATATTATTTTATTTTATATTATTTTATTTTATATTATTTTTTTTTACATTATTTTATTTTATATTATTTTATTTTATATTATTTATATTTTTTTTAATTCAAGGTCCAAAAAGTGTATTTATTTGTCATTATATTACTTCCATATTTTAAGGCATTAAACAGTTATTTATCATTAATAATGAGTTATTTGTCATTAATAATGAGTTATTTATTTACGGTGGTGATTACGAGCGGTGTGGCGCTAATTCGCTCCCGGCCGCTGCCATCGGGTGGAGTTGATATGGTCGTTTACTTCATTACCGTTCTGGCTCGTGTAACCCTTGGGGCACATTCGTCCCCCTGGTTGTGTGGAAATGAATTTCCTGGATGTTACGTTTATTTTTATTTAAATTTATGCCTACGTACATCAGGGTTGGCAAAAACCTAACTGATTTTTTGCTGGGTAGTTGGGTTTTGCTGGGTTTTTGCCAATCCTGACGTACATACATGTAACATATCATATATATATATATATATATAGAATTATATATATATATATATATATATTATTATATATAATTAGTGGTGGACCGGATATCCGCATCCGCGCTTCTGACTGCGGATGTTATGCGGATATTACCTCTAATAAATTATGCAATTTACAATTAAATTAGCTTATAAAGTAGCTCATAAGGCCCAATCATGCACATTTCATGTAAAGTATTAATTATTAATGAACAAACAAATATATAAACCTCAAAATATAAATACCTGGTAACACACAAAGTTGAATGAAACTTGTTTCATTGAATTTTCTTTTGCTGAAACTCTTGAGAAAGTTATTAATTTTAATTCTTATGCATTGCCTGCCATAATAGTCATCACGAAATTTGAAAAATTGTCATATATTCATAATTCTATATTATATTGATAGATTAACTAAATATCCGCATCCGCGGATATTGGAATTAAAAATCCGCATCCGCAGATGTTGAAAAACTGACATCCGTTCCACCACTAATATATATATAAAATTTCACGAAATTTCACATGAGTAATATTTATGATGAAAATAACCACTAATGAAAATTAAAACACGAAATAGTGCTCAAGCCCTTTCGTCTAATAACATCCTTGCGAACACTGAAATTAATACCAAGATCGAGACATTATATACATTTCATAAAGAAAAACAAAAATTATACGATTGATGCAGAGAATATTGGAGGACGAGCATACAATCCGCGTGAAAAAGCTACTGTTATCTCCCAACCGTGAATCCAACCTTTGTTTGCTGAAATTTACAGAGAGTTGTGTAGGAGAACTACTTCACTTTGTAACGTTTTCGATCGTAGAATTAAGAGCCTCGAAACAGTGACTGGAGTAAAAAGAAAAGCAAGCTCGAAGTGTGTTTTGAATGTTTCTCCGAAGAACATTAGCGACAATGCAAGAAACGCCCTTGGATTTGGTATGTCCTTTTTTATTGTTAAAAAGAAAACCACCTTTACAAGTATGTTACACACTTGCTTTTGAAAAACAGTGTAAAATCCCCCCCCCCCCCAAGTCTTTGGTTAATATAGTTAAGGCCTTGTCTATAATGCTGTGAACAGCCTTTAACGAAGAAAACTTTCCTAAACGTTTTCGGAATAGCCTCTTACAATTAAAAAAAAGATGGTGAGCTCCTCCATATTACTAAAATAGACAGGTCTAACACCATAGTTATTATGGACAAAGCGGAATACATTTGAAAAATGAACGATCTTCTCCAGGACCCCACCACATACAGAAAGCGTAGGAACAACCCGCAGGATGACGTCATCAAATCATTCGATAGTGGCCTGAAACGTATTCCCCAAAATCATCAGGGCTTAATTGCGTTTTTCACATCCACTTCGCCTTCTCTTCTCTCCCTCTACGGTCTTATAAAAACCCACAAACCCGCAACCCTATGCACCCTATTATTAGTTCTGTGGGTTCTATTACTTACAAACACTCCAAATGGTTAGTTCCAAGAATGGGAGACAACACTTTGACAATCTCGCTAAAACTTGGTAGCTTTTCCACGTGGATTGTATGTTCCTCCTCCAAAATTCTCTGCACCAATCATATAATTTTTGTTTTTCTTTACGAATTGTGTATACTGTCTGTCTCTCGATTTTACTATTAATTTGTGTTCCTGAGGATGTCTTTAGAAGAAAGTGCTTCACCACTATTACGTGTTTTAATTTAACCTTCGTGGTTATTTTTAATATATAATATATATATATATAATATATATATATATATATATATATATATATATATATATATATGATGAAAATAACCACGAAGGAAAAAGGAAACACACAATAGTGCTCAAGCGCTTTCGTCTAATGACGTCCTCAGTGTTCCTGAGGATGTCATTAGACGAAAGCGCTTGAGCACCATTCTGTGTTTCCTTTTTCCTTCTTCCTTCGTGGTTATTTTCATCCTAAATATTATTCACGTGTTACTTTCGTGAAATAATTTTCATACATATATATATAATACGGATTTGGATATTCTTTAGACCAGGGGTCCCCAACCTTTTTGCGCCGAAGAGCACATTCAAGACTACCGGTAGTGCGGCGGGCACCATTTACTTTTTCAAAGCAAATTTATAGTTGGACTTAATAATGAACATAATACACAAAAAAACCCATTTAATTCCTATGTAAAATAATGAACATAATACACCAAAAAAAACATTTAATTCCTATGTAAAATAATGAACATAATACACAAAAAAGAACATTTAATTCCTATGTAAAATAATGAGCATAATACACAAAAAAAAACAAGGATGGGCTAACTAAGAATCTTAGAAAAATTATCAAAACGATAACGTAATTTATTTATAAAGAAATCATTATTTTCAAATAAATGAGCATCTGTTTCTGTAATTAACTACTAAAATTTAATAAAATGTTAAGTATGTTACATATTTTAAATATTTAGTAACTAAATATTTAAAATATGTAACATACTTAACATTTTATTAAAAATTTAAATAAAAACTTATCAATCGTAGTCAGTCAGTGGCGGGCACACGCAAAAGGGTCGGCGGGCACAGGGTTGGGGACCCCTGCTTTAGACTATGAGAACACAAAGCATTGTTGCTTTTAGTGGGGATGAACAAGGTACCAGGGCTTCATCGGTACAGAGGGTTGACTAAAGAAAATGGACACCTTCTTTTTTTCCATAGTTTTTGATTTGAGGATAAAAGTCAATAAATAATGACCACTGTTTTGAATGAATATATTTGGAATCGTGTTGCTTTCCCCTTCAAATTATGTAAAGCTGACACACGTTCTGTCATTCCAGTTGATGAGCTTTGCCATTTATTCTTGAGTACAATCATCGTGGTATATCTCTACTTTTGTCAACCCTCTGAACATTGACTCCCAATTTACTCGGGAATGGTGCTGCGAGCTGCTCGTACCCTGAAATAGCCGTATGGGTGGAATAATGTTATGTGCAGATAAATAATTTTTCAACTTTCATCTCGCTTGTACTAGGGCTATGATTACCATTGTTTTGAGCATTGTTTGGTCATATATATATATATATATATATATATATATATATATATATATATATATATATATATATATATATATATATATATATATATAATATATGAGGGATCCCGCGTCTTAAGGTACCTAAGCGCCAAAATTAAAATTCGCCAGAAATCGCCTCCAAAGTTCATCAATATTCTCACAATAGTATCTCTGTTATTAAATGAGCTAAGAACGTTCATTTTTGGCTAAATTAGAGTTCTAATTATGCTAATGAAGATGTTGAGGAGTTTTTTGAATAGATTTTTATATTTTATTTATATATTTTTTAATTTTTTGATTTTATTATGCCGAACTTTGGGTGAACTTTTGGCTGGCGATAGAGGTGAAAAAAGTAGTTCGCTTCATAAGGTTTTCAACCATACTTCTAGTGTCGTAAGGTCATTATAACCCAAACCACGCGATAGAGGAAGGGTGAAAATAGTGACATCCATCAAAAACACGTTTTCGCCTGTGGCGGCGCTTAGGTAGCTTAAGACGCGCGACCCCTCATATATATATATATATATATATATATATAATGATAAAGCTTATTGAGAGGAGACAAATCCCGTAAAAACGTTTGTTTATGCAACATTTATCATATTAATAATAAACGATACAACCAATTATTAAATAATAAATTTAAAAATAAAAAAAATAGATAAGAGTAAAAAAAAGAACACGATAATACATGTAATGAAACGAGCAATAATAAAATTGTTAACACAACAACAACAACAACAACAACTACACAAAGCTATTACTAAAATATATATAAAGTAAAAATGTATATACTGTATGTAATGGAAAAACCAAATGCAAATGTTAAGTTGAGCTTTTGACAAACATTTTCATACCAAGAAGTCCATAGTGTAGAAGACGCAAAGGAGGACTGATGAATAAATAGTTTGGACAGTTGGATTGTCTGAGTTTTGAGTTCTTCGCATTAGCGAGCATCTTGGAGGTAACTTATGGAGCAGTCTAAAAGATCTTTATAAAACAAATTGAAGTTTCCGCACGAACTTTTTTTATAATTAGCCCACAGTTACTGCCCGTAAATATTAGTGCAGAAAGTACAAAAAGAGTGTCTTTAGCTTCACGTTCATAATAATAATAATAATTGTTGGTTTTGTTTAACCTCCTTCGCAACATCTAAGGTCATATGACGGAGGGGACCTACAGCTTTACGTGGAATCCGAACCACGGGTCGCTACATAGTCTGCACGCAGCGGACGGTCTCCCATCCAACTACTATCCGACCCAATGTCTCTTAACTTCGCTAATCAACGGGAAGCGGTGTTTACGACATTGGCTACAACGTAGTCATATATATATATATATATATATATATATAAGTTCGGGAAGAACCGATTCGCCTCTATTTAAAAGGGCATATCTCGGCGGAAAAACAAAGAAAAAGTGAGAGGAAAGACAGAGGAAAAAGAAAGGGTGGAGGGGACAGTCGAAGTGGAAAAAGACCAAGGATGACAAGGACTGCAGGGTCGAGCCCCATCATCCTTGGGTGCTAGGGCCGGGAGGGCGCACGTGAAACCTCCAGGAACAAGCACGTACAAATGAGCACAAAGAGCACTCAAGAGCACCAGCTTAGAACCCCCTTGCGGGCGGGGATATGCGTGTGTGTGTGTGTGTGTGTGTGTGTGTGTGTGTGTGTGTGTGTGTGTGGAGGCATTTGGGTATAAGTGAGGTCTAGTATGTGATAATTCACAGATGTAGAGGGGTAATTTTTTATTTTGTGTGAGGTAACACTTTTGGCACCTGGTAACATTAAAAATAAATTACATAAAATAAATCTAGAATCATTTTTATTATCGGAACAAATATATATTGGTCCTGATTAAGTTAGGTTTTAAAGTTTGGTTAGGTTAGGCCAGGCTAGATTAACGAGTAGCTACCTCACTATTTAGTGACTTAACAGTAACCACTATTCGAGCCCTCGGTTGCGTCCGAACCACTTATCACACACACACCCTTCTCGGTTCGATGATGCTAAGATTAGGTTTGGTTAGGTTAATTAAATTTTTAGATATGAATTTAAAAGTCGATATCTCGTTTATGCGAAGATGCGCACGTTGTGTGTGTGTGTGTGTGTGTGTGTGTGTGTAAAATAATCGTTCCTTTTTTTTTTTTTTGGCATGGTTCGTCGTCTTATCTATATACCTTTCCGTTTAATTTCAAACAATAAGTCAGATTTCTCGTTCCATGTGTTGTTAGTCCTTCCCTCTCCCCTTTTCTCCCTTACAAGGGGAAAAGCAACCGTCAATATCCGTTTCCTTGAAGGAAGTAAAGAAGCCAAATAAATAATAGGGCTTCCCGACATGCAAGATAAATCAAGGATTTCTCATTTTACGAAATTATTTATGTACAATATTTCAAATTTTAGGAACTACACGTATGAATACAATTAAGCGTGTGTATTATCTGATTTGTATGTTTAGAAGCATATATTGTGCGATTGTATTACACCTACCTTGTATTATCTTGTTTTTGAATGAAATGTATGTGTATAATTTGGAGGTTTTATAATCTGTAGAAAAGTTGGGTGGGTTTTATATATATATACTGTATATGGGCTACGTAGTGGCCGATGTCGTAACACCGCTTCTCGGAGATCAGCGAAGTTAAGTGACATTGGGTCTGGGTAGTAGTTGGATGGGAGACCGTCCTCTGCGTCCAGATTATGTAGCGACCCGTGGTTCGGATCCCACGTAAAGCTGTAGGTCCCCTCCGTCATATGACCTTAGATGTTGCGAAGGAGGTTAAACAACCCCAATTAAAAAAAAAATATATATATAACTAATCGAGCGGTCTTGTTGGCTGAATCATTAAGAGAAAGGGATCAATTCTCCCAATTTGGATTCTTGACTTGTTCAGCAAATCAAGGTATCTGCAGACAGACCTTAGCTTGCCTTTACCGACGTAGTTACGGGTGTAATTTGTTAATTCATGTATAGGCGTCTCCATAATCAACAAAATTGAGAGTGGTAAATAAACTAATGAATGAATTTTTGAAGTTCGAAATTTTAAAGTGGGGAACCCCATCTGAGCTGAAAATAAATTGATACCACTGATTGTATTTATACTCTCCGAAAGGAATACACACACACACACACACACACACACACACACACACACACACACACTAACTATTGTTTTTCAAGCAATGTATTCTACTTGCCAAAAGGAAGTTATTCTCACTTCGAATTGGTTAGGCTTAAATATCTCTCTCTCTCTCTCTCTCTCTCTCTCTCTCTCTCTCTCTCTCTCTGAGACGTATGTCCGCCTGTGCAGGGAAGTGAAGGCGAAGTTAGGCTAGCGAAACGTAACGAAGAACTCTGGGTGGCAAGCCTCTGCAAGGGAAACCCTAAGGAGTTCTTCAGTTATGTTAATAGTAGAAAGCCCATTAGAAGCATGATAGGTCCGGTCCGTTAAAGGACCGAAGCGGCGCTCTCCGGACCTCCGACGCGGACAGCGCTAATGTGCTGAATGAGTACTTTGCGGGAGTGTTCACCAGGGAGGACACCCGCGTCATCCCGAGCCAGGCGTCAGGCACGAAGGTGCTGGCCTAGATAGTGTTCGGCGTCCCTACCGCGACAGTCGTTGCCGATAGAATAGACAAATTTAGCGCGTTTAAGGCTCCTGGGCCAGACCAGTTTCTCCCCAGAGTGTTGCGGGAGGTGCGCGACCAGGTGGCTTCCGACCTGGCTACAGTTTTCAACAAATTGTTGGAGACGGGCCAGGTGCCTGGTATTGTTTTTCAAGCAATGTATTCTACTTGCCAAAAGGAAGTTATTCTCACTAAAGTCCAGGGAACTATCGTCTCATTAGTCTTACTTCGGTTGTAGGTAAATTATTAGATAGGATCGTTGACCATTTGGATTCGTACAAGCTGCTTGGGGACTACCAACATGAGTTTAGACGGCATAGGTCGTGTCTCACCAACTTGCTCGAGTTTTTCCACGTCATGTGGTACCTCACCGCCGGCTAATGGCCAAAGTGCGCGGGCTGGGTATCGGTGGGGAAGTAGGTAGGTGGATTGAAAACTGGCTGAAGAATAGGCGGCAGAGGGTTGTAATTAAAGGGGCTAGTTCGGGTTGGGCCTCGGTCACTAGCGGGGTTCCTCAAGGTTCCGTTTTGGGGCCACTGTTGTTTATCATTTACATAAATGATATCGACGGTGGCATCGTCAGTAGGATCGCCAAATTCGCTGATGCCAGGAAGCTTGGGGCCAATGTTGGGACGCCCGAGGCGATCGAGCAACTGCATGCGGACCTATGTAGGATAGGAGAGTGGTCCGAAAAATGGCAAATGCCGTTTAACTTGGGTAAATGCAAGGTGATGCACATTGGCTACGCCAATCCCAAGTCGTACTACTCGATGTTGGGGAGTAATATCGAGGCGACTGATTTGGAAAAGGACTTGGGTGTGCTAATTAGCAGCGACCTTAAGTTTACGAAACAGTGCGTAGTGGTGGAAAAGAGAGCCCAGAAGCTGTTGGGTTATATGAGGAGGCAATTTCGATTTCGGAACCAGGAGATTGTGCTCTCTCTGGATCGGCCGCTCCTGGAGTATGCTGTGCAGTTCTGGTCGCCCACCCTCAGGAAAGATATTGAGAGGCTGGAGCGAGTGCAGTCGAGGGCCACAAAGTTAATCCCTTCCGTTAGGCATATAGGCTACAATCGACGCTTACGTACCCTGAGTTTGTTTTTGCTGGAAACTTGGAAGCTGCGCGGTCAACTCATCGAGGTTTTCAAGTTCTTACGCGGGTTCAGCAATGTCGATTTTAGAAGCATGTTTAGTATAAATAATAACTCGACTCGCAATAATGGTTGGCAGTTGGATTTGAAACGGTTTAGGACTAGTGTGTGTGGGAATTACTTTACCTATAAGATCTGTGACACGTGGAACAGGCTGCCTTCAGAAGTTGTGAACAGTTCTTCTGTGGATCTGTTCAAGAAAAGGTTAGACCGAATCTTGCACACTATTTGAGGGTAACAGAATTTTTCCGCGGCACCCGTTGCCATTGGTACCTCCTCGGTATGGGCCGCAAGGCCTTTTGAGGTACTTCTTTTCCTTGTAACTCCCCAAGTGAATTATTATTAACATCATGCAATTACCAGAAAGCTTTATTATTTAATACATCGACAATAAAATGAGCATGCGCAAAAACATATACACCATTGGAAAGGTTTAAATAACTTAAGTCTATAATTAATTGAATACGTTTCATTAGCGTGCATTGAATTGAATTGGGAACATTTTGAACGTTCATGATATAATTCCGGCATCATAGGAAAAATAATAAAAAAAGGCAAAACAAAAGCTTTTATTTACAGAACGTGCTCAATATGTCCACCATTGTTTTCAAAACACAAATTCAGACGTGATACCCAGTCAGCAAGCACACGGTGAATGATGTCAGGAGTAATGGTGTTACATGCCCCAATAATGCGCTGCCACAAATGTTCAACACTCCTAATTTTCTCCGCGTATACCAGCGCTTTCAAGTGGCCCCAGAGATAAAAATCTAGTGGCGTGAGATCCGGGCCTCTAGCTGGCCATTCCACAGGCCCTCGACGTCCTATCCAATGACCAGGGAATTGTTGGCACAGGTATTCCCTTACTTGGGTGCTGTAATGTGCAGGAGCGCCGTCTTCCCGGAACCATGTTGGGAAATTTCCTTCTTCGTTCAAGACACTGGGAAATGCTTCTTCCTTGAGCATACGTAGGTCGGTCCCTCCAGTGACATGTTCATCGAAAAAGAGGGGGCCTATGATGCGATCCTTCCAAATGTCACACCATACCATCGCCCGAGATGCACTTTGTTCCTTTGAAGAGGTATACCAGTGAGGGTTGTTTTGAGACCAGTAGCGGGTGTTCTGTCGATTTACCTCACCATTTCCATAAAAAACAGTCTCGTCACTGAACAGAATGGTGGACGAGAAATTGGCATCCCGAGCATATGAATTATGATTTGTAGAAATAGAAAAATATGAATTTCTCCTATGATGCCGGACTTATGGGACACCCTGTATATATATACTCTAAATTCGTTTGATCGTGTAGAAATATCGTGTAAATTAGTGTGAACATGTCTGAACGTACAATTCAACAAAAGTATGTTGACTTGTATTGAAAATAAACGGAGCTGAAAACAAAGCACTATGACTGTACAAAATCCATTTATGTGAATTATTCAGCATTTACAGTAGCCTTGGTTTCTATAAAGTGTTGCTGTACTTTTGATGTGATGGTAATGTAATATGGTTACTTACAACAGTAATTTTTTTTTATGTAATTGTTGGAAGTAAAAACACAGTCTTATAACAACAATAATAAAGAATCAGTAATGTCTCGTAAAAATAATAAATTTATAGATAGATATATATATATATATATATATATATATATATATATATATATATATATATATATGATGAAGACCAAGGCGATTGTATAAAACATTTATTCCAGTGGGACGTTTCGAATCTAACTAGATTCATCATCAGTTAATCTAAAAACGAGAGTAAAAATAATTACATAATATAAGGAATAAAAACAAATTCAAACTAAGTTATAAACTAAATAGTACAAATGGAGCGAAACTCGCCGTGTAGCGCACGAGATGGATAAAGACTTATTAGAAAGAAAAAATATTTAAGATATTCCAGTTCCCCATCAAATGACAAGTAATCGGAATATATATATATATATATATATATATATATATATATATATATATATATATATATATATATATATATATATATATGGAGACACGACACACACACGCACACGCACACATATATAAATATACATTTATTAAGTCGCATTCGACGTTTTGAAAATTTTCATTTTCAACTTTTGTAGCTAATACAAAACAGAAAAAAAAGTAATAAAATAACAAAAATTAGTTAAAATAAAACTGAAAAACTTAATAAAGATCCTAAATTACCCTTGTGACCGACTTCAGGGATTCAATATTAAACTATAAATGAGGAACAGTGAAAAGAAATCAGTCAAACGAAAAATTGGTTTGTTGGATTGCATATAATTTATATTACATATAATTTAGGAGGAGGATGATGATGTTCATTAAGTGAGGGTTTGAGTTGGTATGTAGATAGAGAGATTCTAAAATTGTAAAGATGTTGGAATTTTGAAATTATCTATTGAAAAAGGATGGAAATATTGTTGACAATGGTTTCTAATAGACGAAAATTCCGGCTTCGATATTGGTTTATAATATACTCTGTAAGAAACGCATCTATGTTTAGAAACTCTTTGTTTAACGTGTAAGTGGGTTTTACCATAATTCTAGAATGACCTTTTTGTTTCGGGGTCATCACCAGTTATCCTTTCAGCATTACTCAAAACACACACACACACAATTTATTTGTCCGGACAATAATTTCGGCTTTAAAATTCTTCATCTTTTGAATTAAGTAAGTTCCTCGTTCCGTTTTTCAGTCCATTAGCTCAAAAAGAATACATTCTAAAAGACTCCTTTGAATTTGTTTCGGTGATTAACTCCTTGTCTGACGCCAATTGTTTTCTGACTAATTTGGATGTTGAATCATTGTTTTTTAATATCCCCGTAAAAGAAACTTGTGATATTGTATGTAATGAACGTTTTCAACATTTTTATAATGTTTTAGGCCTTAACAACTCATTATTTTCCCTGTTTTTATACTTAGCTGTTAATGATGCAATCTTTATTTTTAATTGGTTGTTGTTTTCTCAAACTGATGGACTGGCAAAGGGATTCCTTGTGGACACTTTACGAATAGTTTGCTTATGTTTTTTACGAAGATATTTGGCTTAGAGATTGTCCAAGCGAATTTAAACCTATTTTGTATAAGCGATATGTTGATGCCTAGTTTTAGTCTAAGAAAAAAGTTAAGCGCCTCTTTTTTTTATTTATTTGAATGACAGACGCCAGAACGTTAAATTTACTATGAAGAAATAAAATAATAACTTATCATTATTAGTTGTTTCCGTCACGCGTAGCAAATCCTTCTCCATTTCAGTCTTTAGGAAGAAAACGAGCACGTTTTTAGGAACTATCTAATTACTTTGTATTTTCACCCTTGAAATTCAAACACTTCAGATTTTTCCGCACTAAAAATATTTCTTCAGAATGGATCTTGTTCCATAAGGAAGTCCAGTAACTAATAATTAATTTTGTTTTTGACAAGCTCGTCAAAAATTTTTTTTAGCGGACTTTTATCACCCAAAATCTCTTATTCCAGATGTTCTCAAGTTCCTATTTTACGTTAAGTTCCTATACATTGGAGTACATTCTTCTAAAATTACAGCTTTGTCGAAATATGCTCTCGTTCCACCCTTTCTCCAGTATAATGTTCGGTTTATAGCTACCAATACAACTTCACTACAGTGTATTCTAAAACACGAAGAACCCCTCCCAAAGTATCTCTTATCCTCAACGCCATCTACGCGGTAAAACTCGGTTACGTGTTGAGTGTAGATGCGTTTCTTACAGAACGTGTAGACCAGTATCGAAACCAGAATTTTTGTCTATTAGAAACCATTGTCAACAATATTTCCATCTTTTTTCAAGAGATAATTTCAAAATTCCAACATCTTCACCTCAGACTAACGATCTTACAATTTTAGTCTCTTTTATATACACCAACTCAAACCCTCGCTTAATTATTATTATTAGTATTGTCATCATTATTATCATTATTATTATCATTATTATTATTATTATTATTATTATTATAAATTATATGCAATATAACAATCCAACCAACCAATTTTTAGTTTGGGTGATTTCCTTTCATTGTTTCTCGTTTATCGTTTAATATTGAATCCCTGAAGTGGGTCACGGCGGTATTTTTGTATGTTTAAATATTTTATGAGTTCTAATTTTATTTTTATTGTAATTTTAGTAGTTATTTTCTCTTCTTCGTATTAGCTACAAAAGATGGAAACTGAAATTAATGAAACGTCTGGCGCCACTAAATAAATGTGTGTGTATATATATATATATATATATATATATATATATATATATATATATATTACAGTCAAAGTGTGTAACCAGC